>CAUYLG010020816.1:0-111304 GCA_963573385.1 Cacajao melanocephalus
AGTGTATGATGCTCCCTTCCCTGTGTCCATGTGTTCTCATTATTCAACACCCGCCTATGAGTGAGAACATGCGGTGTTTGATTTTCTGTTCTTGTGTCACTTTGCTGAGAATGATGGTTTCCAGGTTCATCCATGTCCCTACAAAGGACATGAACTCATCGTTTTTTATGGCTGCATAGTATTCCGTGGTGTATATGTGCCACATTTTCCCTGTCCAGTCTATCATCGATGGGCATTTGGGTTGGTTCCAGGTCTTTGCTATTGTAAATAGTGCTGCAATGAACATTCGTGTGCATGTGTCCCTATAGTAGAACGATTTATAATCCTTTGGATATATACCCGGTAATGGGATTGCTGGGTCAAACGGAATTTCTATTTCTAGATCCTTGAGGAATCGCCACACTGTCTTCCACAATAGTTGAACTAATTTACACTCCCACCAACAGTGTAAAAGTGTTGCTATTTCTCCACATCCTCTCCAGCATCTGTTGTCTCCTGATTTTTTAATGATCACCATTCTAACTGGCGTGAGATGGTATCTCAATGTAGTTTTGATTTGCATTTCTCTAATGACCAGTGATGACGAGCATTTTTTCATATGTTTGTTGGCCTCATGTATGTCTTCTTTTGTAAAGTGTCTGTTCATATCCTTCAACCACTTTTGAATGGGCTTGTTTGTTTCTTTCTTGTAAATCTGTTTTAGTTCTTTGTAGATTCTGGATATTAGCCCTCTGTCAGATGGGTAGATTGCAAAAATTTTTTCCCATTCTATTGGTTGCCAATTAACTCTAATGACTGTTTCTTTTGCTGTGCAGAAGCTGTGGAGTTTGATTAGGTCCCATTTGTCTATTTTGGCTTTTGTTGCCAATGCTTTCGGTGTTTTGGTCATGAAGTCCTTGCCTATGCCTATGTCCTGAATGGTTTTTCCTAGGTTTTCCTCTAGAGTTTTTATGGTGTTAGGTCTTATGTTTAAGTCTTTAATCCATTTGGTATTAATTTTAGTGTAAGGTTTCAGGAAGGGGTCCAGTTTCTGCTTTCTGCACATGGCTAGCCAGTTTTCCCAGCACCATTTATTAAACAGGGAATCCTTTACCTCCTTGTCACCTGGGCCAGAAACCCAGATATCTTCCTTAACTCTTCTCCCTCTCAGCACACCTGGTCCCCATGCCTTGGCTAGAAAATATTCCTCTTTTTTTTCTACATCTGCGCGTGGACGTCCATCCATAAATAAAATGAGTGCTTCTTCTAGGCCAGGCCTGAGGACACTGTGGTCATGCCGGCCAGCAAGGTCCTGGCTGCCTGAGCCTCGCAGCCTTGGAGTGATGGGTGTACGGGTGGGAGTTGGAGCCACAGTGATAAACAAGTAAAAATAAACAAGAATGCGAGGCTGCTGTTTGTTGGAGCTCCTGCCGGCTCAGCCTGCAGCCTCCCTTCTTCCCTGCTCCTGTTTCCCACAAGCGGATGGCACCAGGAAATCCTGGTGAATGAAACTGGGTGAAAAAGTGAAAGAAATTGGCTCCTGCTACCTTGAAAAGAGGACACGCCTGGCACAGAGTCTGTGCCCACACAAAGCATTCAGATTCCAAGTGTGTTCCATGTATCTTGAATGGCTGTGGAGAAAAGTAATGATGTGTGTGTTTCCTGGAGTCTTGAGGCAGAGGCTTGAAGTCCTCATTTGCTTAGAAAAAAAGAAATGCAAAATGGTGACTCTTCTGTGCTAGGAAAATGTCCTGGGCGTGAGCCAGCCTTCGAGACTGTAGGTGAACTACCCTCCTGGGCCGTCTCACCAGGAAATGCAGTTGTCCTGCTCCTGGTCTGAAACCAATGCACCACAGCCAGCACATCACTCCACTCCAGCTGGCATTCAACTTGGGGGTCCACGAGAGTCCAGTTAGCAGGTACATTTGGGAGTCTGAGGCGGGTGGATCACCTGAGGTTAGGAGTTTGAGACTAGCCTGGCCAACATGGTGAACTAACATGGCCTCTACTAAAAATACAAAAAATTAGCCAAGCATGGTGGCAGGCACTTGTAATCCCAGTTGCTTGGGAGGCTGCAGTGGGGCACAGCTTAGCAGTGGATATCAGGCCTAATTTTCGTTTCTGCACTCACTATTCTCTGAGCACCTGCTTAGTACCAGACACTATGGTTGGTCGTAGGAGCACAGAGATGACTAAGACAAGGTCCTTTCTCCTAAGGAATAAAACTTCAGAGAATGTGAGCTCAAGGCTGATAGTGATTACTGTCTGTTTTATGTTCCCAGTGCTGAGAACAGCATCCTCCACACAGAGGGGAGGCTCAATGAATATTTGTTGAATGAATGAACAGTTGGATGGGAACAAGTCTGATGCCAGCCTTGTGGAGCCAGGGTGGCCATGTCAGAGGGAAGCACAAGAGGGTCGGTGCCCTGCAGCAGATGATAGGAGAGACTTGTGAGCTGAGGAGAGGAGAGCGTGCAGACCCAGGCCAGACCCTCTGGGCAGAGGGAGGTGTGGAGACAGAACCCATACCTGGGTGGCCTGAGAGTTGGTGTGGACCCGGCGGGGAGAGTGAGTGTTCAGAAGCTGTGGATGCAGATGGTTAGCACTTTATTTGCCTGGCCATTGGGCTTGAGCTGGACCCTGAGCCAGGGGACCATTTGGAGCCATTTAGTTACCGGAGTGACACGATGGGAGGTTCTCGAGGACCACATGGAAGACAGTTGGGCCAGCACAGCCGGGGAGACAGACGAGGCTGTCAGTGAGAGCCCAGCCTGGCCTCAGCTTTTAATTCACCAAGGCATTGCCCAGACATTCTTCATATTTCCATGACTGACACAGATATATTCTGTTTGGACATCCAGTCACTATTTTCTTGTTACTTACTGATGTGTGCCTTAAGAAAAGAAAAATGGAGTTAGGGCTGGGTGTGGTGGCTCACACCTGTAAATCCAGAACTTTTGGAGGCTGAGGTAGGTGTACTACCTGAAGTTAGGAGTTCAAGACCAGCCTGGCCAACATGGTGAACTAATATGGTCTCTACTAAAAATACAAAAAATTAGCCAGGCTTGGTGGCAGGCACCTGTAATCACAGTTACTCAGGAGGCTGAGGCAGGAGAATTGCTTGTACCTGAGATGCAGAGGTTGCAGTGGGCCGAGATTGTGCCATTGCACTCCAGCCTGGGCAACAAGAGCAAAACTCTGTCTCAAAAAAAGCTGAGTTAGGCTCATAAGTGATTCTGTTTCAATAGCTGGTCTTTTAAAAATTCTCATCCTTTAAAGAAGTTTCTCATGCCATCTCCTCATGTCACCTCAAGTGTATGGTAGGGAGAGTGAGGACTTTGGAGTTCAGACCCGAGTTCAAATCCTGTTCCACCACTGGAATCACCTTGGCTGCTTTAGAAAAACACCAACATCTGTGCCCCACCGCAGACCAGACCACGCAGACCAGACCACTTACCTCAGATCCTCCGCATGCAGCATAACACTGACCATCGGAGCCGCTTTTCATTGTACCATTCAGTCATGTTAAGTACATTCACATTATCGTGCAGCCATCCCCACAGTCTATTATCAGGACTTTTTCAGCTGGGCACAGGGGCTCATGCTTGTAGTCCCCACACTTTGGGAGGCAGAGGTGGGAGGATCACTTGAGCCCAGACATTCGAGATCAGCCTGGGCAACGTGCTGAAACCCTGTCTCTACGAAAAATAAAAAAGCCGGGAGTGTTGGCACATGCCTGTAGTCCCAACTACTTGGGAGGCTGAGGTGGGAGGATCGCTTGAGCCTGAGAGGTCAAGGCTGCAGTGAGCCATGATTGTGCCCCTGCAACAGAATGAGACCCTGTCTCAAAATAAATAACTTTTTCATCAAGCAAAACTGAAACTATACTATTAAACAACAGTTCCTCATTCCCCCTCCCCCAGCCTCTGGCAGTGACCATTCAACTTTCTGTCTCTGAGTTTGATTCGTCTGGTATTTTTGTGACTGGCTTATTTCACTCAGCATAATGTCCTCAAGGCTCATGCATCTTACAGCATGTGTCAGGATTCCCTTCCTTTGTAAAGCTGAATATTCCACTGAAGGTATAGACCACAGTTCATTTGTCTATTCATCTATTGATAGACACTTGCATTGTGTTATGGGCTGAAATGTGTCCCCCCAAAATTCATATGTTGAAGCCTTAGTTCTCAGTACCTCAGAATGTGACAGTATTTGGAGATACAACCGGTAAATCGGTGGTTGAATTAAATTGAGGCCATTAGGATAGTCCCTAATTTAATATGGTGTCATTATGAGGAGAGATTAGGACATGGACATACACAGAGGGATGACCATGTGAAGACACAGGAAGAAGACGGGGTCTACAAGCCAAGGAGGGTCTT
This sequence comes from Cacajao melanocephalus, assembly GCA_963573385.1. NCBI lineage: Eukaryota > Metazoa > Chordata > Mammalia > Primates > Pitheciidae > Cacajao > Cacajao melanocephalus. The sequence goes on from CAUYLG010020816.1 coordinate 4,362, forward strand.
ATACCAAAACCAACCCTGCCAATCATGATCTTAGATGCCCAGCCTCCAGAAATGTGAGAAAAAAATCCTGAGGTTGAAGCCACCCAGTGTGCAGTGGTTTGTTGTGGCAGCCTTGCACACGAGTACAGATTGTTTCCACTTCTTGGCTGTAGTGAGTAATGCTGCAGCGAACATGATGCACAAATATCTCTTCAAGCCCCTGCTCTTCATTCTTTTGAATATATATGCAGAAGTGGAATTCCGGGACCACTTGGTAAATTTGTTTTAGGCATGGATATTTTTAAGAGCGCCTCAGGCCAAGAACCACAGGGACTATGAAGGCTGTGTGAGCTCAGTGCAGGGACAAGACATGAATATTGGAGTCAAACTGTCTGGGTTCAAATTTTGGTGCCTCCACTCATCAGCTGTGTGACGTGGGCAGGTTGCTTTACCTGTCTGTCCCAGAGGTTCTGCATCTGTCAGATCGGGAGAGCTCCATTTGTTGTGAATGTTGAAGGAGATGCTGCATGGAAAGGGCCTGGCGCAGTGCCTTGCAGGGACAGGTGCCTATGCTTAGTGGCTGTTTCTATGATTGTCATTAATGATCATGCTGATCCAGCGGTGATGCCAACAAGTACCTGCAGCCACTGGACTATATCTGGTTGTTTTCTTATTTCATTTTCACATTGTTCATTGCGAGTGTATAGGAATACAATTCATTTTTGTATACTGAGCTTGTATCCTGCCACATTGCTGAACTTATTAGTTCTGATAGTTTTATTTAGTAGATTCCTTAGGGTTTTCTATATACAAGATCATGTCATCTGGAAATAGATAATTTTACTTATTCTTTTCTGATCTGGGTGCCTTTTATTTCTTTTTATTGCCTAGTTGCCCTGACTAAAACCTCAAGTCCAGTGTTGAATAGAGTTGGCAAGAACAGATATCCTTGTCTTGTTCCTGATCCTAGGGGAAAGTGTTCATCTTTCACCGTTGAGTATGATGTTAGCTGTGGGGTTTGGTAGATGCTCTTTACTGGGTTGTAAAAGTCCCTTCTGTTCATTCCTAGCTGATTGAGTGTTTTTATCATGAAAGGCTGGTGGACTTTGTAACACGCCTTTTTTGTACCTGTTTACTGGTGATGCCGTTTTTTCCTTTATTCCATCAATATGGTATAATACATGGAATGATTTTGGTATATTAAACCAACTTTGCATTCCTGGAATAAATCTCACTTGCTCATGGTTCTATTATATATTGCAGGATTTGGTTTTCTAGTATTGTGTTGTGAATTTTTGCATCTATATTTGTAAGGAATATTAGTCTGTAGTATTCTTGTGATATCTTTGTCTGGTTTTGGTATCAGGGTAATACTGGCTTCAAAAAAATGAGTTGAGAAGTATTCCTTGCACTTCTACTTCTCGAAAGAGTTGGCTATTCATTCTTTAAACATTTGGTGGACCATCTGCAGCCATCTAGGCCTGGGCTTTTCTTTGAATCTAGGTGTTAAGTATGTTTAGTGTAGCACTGTGTTCAACTTTTTGTTGTGATATTGCAGTTTTACCTGAATGGGAAGGGAACAGCTGACAAGGCCAGGGCTTTTAAAGAATTGATTTGCATCAGATTTGCACTTTTAAAAATATACAGGATGTGGAGGCCTGAAGGGCCTATGTTTTGTCCAAAGCAGACCTCTGTATCCTGATGCAGCTCCTCCTTCCTGAGCCTCCTCCCCCTGCCAGGCTCTGAGCTGGGCCTGGGTGCGCCTCTCCATTTAGACTTCATGGCATGCCTGTGAGACAGACGCTGCGGTCCCTGGTCCAGCCTGGGAGACTAAGAAGGAGGGAAGGCACTCACCCAGAGCCATCAACCAATACATGGAATAGACGGGGCTTGCCTGGCCTAGGTCTCTAAAGCCTTCTGTTATTACCTGATGACCAGAGACTGTTCTTTTTATTTTCTACTTAAATAAAGAACTATTTGTTCTAGAGCAGTGTGTGTTAGAATCACTCAGAGGACTTGTTAAAAGCCACACTGCTGAGTCCACCCCCAGGTTCTATTCAGTAGGTTACTGTTGGGGTCAAAACATTTTAATTCCTACCAAGCTCCCAGCTGTTGCAGATGCTGCTGGTCTAAGGATCTCACTCAGAGAACTGCTTTTCTAGGGGAGATGCCCAAACTAACTGAAAAATTAAAAAAACTTATACAGGGGCTGGAGGCATAACTACAAAAGGCCAGGTGGGACACGGGCCAGATCTAGCAGGCCTGCCTCTTGTGCCATTGTGGAGTGTGAGGTGGCATGTGATGGCTCCAGAGGGGACCCAGTGACTCTTACCAGCCTGGGGTCAGATATGGCCCCAGAGAGGAGTTGGTGGCAGTCGAGTTTCGAGGCCTTGCTGATGGCAAAGGAGGCTTCCCACATCCAGATCCCAGAACTGGCTGAGATTCAGACAGGAAGTCAGGAAGCCCCAAGTCTGTTCATAAGGCTTTCAGAATGTATCCAAAGGAAAATCAAAACAAAAATTAAAGATAACGCTTTCTGCAAACTCTACCACGTGCTGGGCCCTGTGCAAGGTGCTGTGCTTGGGTTAACTTAGCTCTTACAGAGGAGAGCTGTGCTGCTTTCCACTTAACAGGTGGGTGGCAGAGGCTCAGAGAGGCTGAGAAACTTGCTCAAAGTCACACAGTAAGGCAGAGCCAGAGTGTGTGTTGACTCTCAGCCTTCCAGAGTCCCCCAGGCTGCCCCCAGAAGGCATCAAGGCAGTTTTCTGTTTTATATTGATAGTGTAGTCAGAGATAAGAGACCACACACGCACACACACACACACGAGTGCTGGAGTGAGGGGCCCCAGGACTCCGTGCTGGGCTCTGTCATTGTTGGCCTTGTCCCTTAAACCTTTACATCCTTTGTTTCCTCATCTGTAAAAAATGAAGTTGTTGGCAATCCTGTCCCCCTCTGGGGATCAGTCACGTAGCCTGCTCCCCCTCTGTGAACTGATCTCTGCCTGTGTCCAGAGCATCCCATCCACTGCCGTCTCCTGGAAACCTCAGGGCAGCGGCAGGAAGCAGAGCTGTCCCTGTCCAGAGGTCAAGGCAGCTTGACCCCAATGCCAGCTGCCTCTTAGGTCCGAGAGCAGAGACTCCGGCTATATTTTAAGGATTTAGGGTTGGAATTTTGATTATTGTGATACAGTAGCTTTAAAAAGCACCAACAATATGAAATAAAAGCAATGTCCCTTAGCTCTTTCACATTGCCGAGTGTACGTAGGACCTCTGTCATGTGACAAATTCATGCACTACGTTGGCTGGAGGTGCAAAACACAGTCATTTAAAAAGCATTGGACTCAGGAAGGACAGAACATGAGAAACGGCTCTTGTGAAAACACAGAGCTCCCAGGGGCTCCCTTTCCTCTCGCCCACGCGGGCATACATGGGGACAAGCCTCTTTGAAACTTTGTAGTGTTTGGCCAGTGAATTGGGAAGGGAATCTCTCCATGGGGAAAAATTCTAAATCTGTACAAAATCCTTGGAAATAACCAAAATGTCCCTAAATCCAAGAAGGAATGAGGTAGGAAGGCCTCCACCACTCCTCAGAGTGTCTTGGAAAATTCTTACAATGTGAAGAGGAAAAGGCAAGCTAGAAAATGATTGCTAGACATGGGTGTGAGAGCGAAGTAAAAACTGCACCCCGAAAGACGGCCCAGAAGGAAGTCAGTAGAATGTTGACAGGGGGTGGAGGTGGGGGATGGAAAAGAAGTTCCTTTTTCTCCTTTCCTCTTCTGTGTTCTCCCAGGTTTCTTCCTTGGAGTAAACTTGATTTTTGAAATGAGAGAAAGACGGTTAACACCCTTAGGAAGCATCAGCTCCTCTCCATGCCAGAGCCTGATGGCAGAAATGAGTGGTTTCTCCATCAATACCCGCTCCCACTGGGCTACTCAGTGGCCAGGGAGGTTGCCGCAGGGGTCGATGGTCCACATCCTCGCCATCAGTGTCCTGGGCATCAGTGTCCTGGGGCGATTTTCCATTTGGTGCAGAAATAGCTCTTGCATTTCTCCACCTGGCTTCTGTGGACAAGGGCTGGGCCAGCTACCAGCAAGTTAACATGGAGAATCGTGTGGACTTGGGAGTGGAGGAGAAGAGGCATTCACAGGCCAGGTCCTGGGACACAGGCGCTGTTGCCCTAATTTCACGGGGGTCCTAAGGACTGTAGTCAATATTTGTTTTGTAAAGCAGCAGCTCAGGAAGGGTTTTGTCTACCACTTTGTTTTTTGGTTTTTTTTTTTGAGACGGTGTTTTACTCTGTTGCCCAGGCTGGAGTGCAGTGGCACAATCTCGGCTCACAGTAACTTCTGCCTCCCAGGTTCAAGCAATTCTCCTGCCTCAGCCTCCTGAGTAGCTGATTCGTGATCCCCTTGGCCAGCTTAAGGCTCCTTCCACTGGTGTGGCTCAGGTCTTTCTGCAGGGTCAGAGGGAAATCTGCCCGCTAGGTGACGGTGGTACAAAGTGTGAGGGCCTCTGTCCCCACTGCTCCTGGAGGGGTAGAGAAATAAATGACTTTTTATCTCCTTTTGATCTGTCTTCTCCAAGGCATTTTCCACAATGAAAATAATGCTTTTACCTGGAAAAGGGATTATAAAGTGTTCCCCGACAACTTGGTAGAATACTATTTCCCTCATCTGGTGTCATCCTTTGGACAATAAGAAAGATGCGATTCAGTAGGCAGTTGCAGTAAAGAAAATCCCTGACCTTAGATCAGCCATAGGCCCTGGTCAGAGCTCAGGTGTCCTCAGTGCAGCGCCTGGTATGTGCTAGACACTGGAGAATGGTGGGCTCCTTCACTTCACAAAATCAGAAGCTGAGGTCCAAAGAGGGAAAAGCACTTCCCCAAGACCCCAGAGCTGGGTGATGGCAGAGCCAGACCTGTGGGCCAGGCATCTGGGACCCCTAACCTCAGCAGCCAGCATGCCCCTTTACCCAGCATTCACAGTGAGGGAGCCATATGTGAGGTGGGGGTCCCACCCCTCAATCAGTCACTACCATCCTAATCATATCACTTAGAATGAGAAGCAGTCACCAGCATCCAAAGTGGTAGATGAGGCCGGGCGTGGTGGCTCATGCCTGTAATCCCAACACTTTGGGAGGCCAAGGTAGGTGGATCACCTGAGGTCAGGAGTTTGAGATCAGCCTGGCCAAAATGGCAAAATCCCATCTCTACTAAAAATACAAACATGAGCCGAGTGTGGTGTAATCCCAGCTACTCGGGAGGCTGAGGCAGGAGAATTGTTTGAACCCGGGAGGCAGAAGTTGCAGTGAGCCGAGATCACACCATTGCACTGCAGCCTGGGTGACAGAGTGAGACTCTGTCTCAAAAAAAAAAAAAATTAAAAATAAAAATAAATAAAAAATTAAATTAAATTAACTTGGGTTCTGGGGTACCCCAGCTTTCATCTGTGTTCAGGTGCAGATAACAGAAGCGAAGCCACTCTGTCCAGCTACTTTACGTAGAGGGACGGAGCACAGGGAAGTAGGTGCCAGTGTTGGAAGGTTGGGGATCAGAGTCTCATCTGAGCTTCAGCTTGATCCCCAGGGTGTCACCCCAGAGCTGGCCTCTCAGGGGCTGCCACCTCTGCCACCTCTGGGAGCTGGAGTTTTGGGAGCCACTGTCCCAGGGCTGGTTGCAGCCCCAGCTGCAAGCCAGGAAGAAGGCCATGGTTGGACTCTTGGCACCAGAGCACAGCTTGTCTACCAGGCCCACACCAGCAAGTGGACGCCTTGCCTCATCACCATCTGGCTCCCATTTGTGTTCAGGTCAGGCCTGTGTGATTGAAGGATTGATCAACTGAATGAATGATGGAACCTAAATGACTACAGAATCCTAGCTCCAAGGGAGTCTGGGAGATGTGGTTTGTAGCTCTTTAGCCTCTGCCATTCAGGATAGCAATTTGGTCCCCTGTTGGGGTCATTTCCTCCAGGTGCCAAGAAAGTGTGGATCAGCTGAGAAAGAGCCTCTCTCGAGTGAGGCCATCTGGAATGTTTAAGCAAATCACAGCTCCTGACTTCCCAAAGCAAGGAACTTGAAGGGGGCTCCTACTTAGCACGTCTGCTGTCGCCCAGGGTGTGAGACGACTTTTCAGGAATTGTATCAGGTATGACGTAATTAAGGTTCCATGGGCCAGAGCCTTGTGAATTTCCTCAATCCCAGCAAAAGCACAGGAACAGTGCTATCTAAACCTGATCCGCCTGTTAGGACAATGCCAACTCGTGCCATCTTGCAGCCACCATGGCTGCTGTGGCTCGGCCGGCCGGGGTGAGCCCACAGGAAGTCGGCACAGGAAAGCCAGGACCTGGCACAGCACGTGTCCTGTCAGGTGGAGCAGGCAGAGCTGTGCATGACTTGATTCCAAGGCACCGTCAGGGAGGCTCTGCAAGGCAAGGAAACAGGCAGCATTTTACCATGAAAACCGGGGGCAGGGTAAGGAGGAGGAGGAAGAGTGATTATTCCCTCCAGGGGGACATCAGAGGGGACACCATGTGGGAGTTTGGTTCCTGGTGCAGAGGAGGACTGGTGGGAGCAGGCCAAGTGGAATCCTGGCTCCCCATGTCACCTCCCTGATCCTCAGTTTCCTCATCTATACAATGGTGTGGTCAGTGGAATCCCATGGGCTTGCCAAACTTCAATGCAACTCTGTCTAAATGCCTGGTATGTGACAGGTAGTGCCACTGCTGGTAACCAGCATTTCGCTTTCTGCCAGTGGTTCTTGAGGGCTTTTCTTGTAGTCAGGACCCCTACCACGTGAGTCGTGTTCGGCTGGCTGAACTGGACGGGGAGGAGGGCCTTAATATTTATTTATTTTTCCTGGGCAGGCCATTTCTTGGAATTCCATATTCTTTAGTGTGGCTCCTGGCTGGTGCTAATTACCATCAAAAATCAGAAAAGTAGCCAAGAAAAGGATAGCTGAGCAAGGGGCAGGTGACACGAGCCACCTTTGGCTGTGTGACCGTGGACAGGGACTTAGCTGCTCGGTGCCCGAACTGTCTCAGATACAAAATAAGGGAAGTGGGTCCTCCCTCTTGGGACCTTGAGGGGTTAAACAGATCACTCTGTGCTGATACCAAGTGCCTTTGAGCAGGTCCCTCAGTGTCGTGGCTTTGCTTCCCTCATTCCTGCTCCCAGTGGGAGATGTTATCACTAGGGTGCCGATTTATCAGAAGTCCTTAAATATTCCCATGTTTTTTTGGGTTCAAGCAGACTGAAATATGGAGTCACAGATGCCTGCATTTAGACAAGCACGTCGGTACATGTTATTTATGTATTTATTTACTTTGAGTCTCGCTTTGTTGCCCAGGCTGGAGTGCAGTGGCGCGATCTCAGCTCACTCCACCTCCCAGGTTCCAGCGATTCTCCTGCCTCAGCCTCCTGAGTAGCTGGGAATACAGGAATCCATCACTATGCCCGGCTAATTTTTGCATCTTTAGTAGAGATGGGGTTTCACTCGGTTCGCTAGGCTTATCTTGAACTCCTGACCTCAAGTGATCCACCCACCTTGGCCCCTCATAGTGCTGGGATTACAGGTGTGAGCCACTGTGCCCAGCCTCAGGATGTGTTGAAAGGACACTTCATTCACTACTTATTCCCCCTACCCCTCACCATTTCTTGAGTCCTATGACACCAGCGTCTGTCAAGGTGTTAGGTGACGATCTGAAAATGTTAGTAAGAAGTTCCCTGTGAGCCAGTCGTTCTGCTGGGCAGTGTGGTTTGGGGGAAGAACCAGTGGGATGGGCTTCAGAAGGCTTGGGTTCAAGTCCAGGCTGGCTGTGGCTCTCAGAGCCTCTGGTTTCTCATAGGTAACATGGGGCAAGAAGCAACTTCTCAGTGGGGGTGGGATGGTTGATGCAGTGATATGCAGGGGACTAGATTATTTTAATCTGCAAAATGCTGTGTACATGATGGCTTTTTATTTTTTAATAAAGGCTGGGCCAGGCTGGGCCTGGGGAGTGCCCATCCCTAGAGTGGGATCGGGCAGCTCAAGGAGCATCTCATGTGTCAGTCTGCAAGGGCCGCCGTGATGGGGTCCACAGACTGGGCGGCTCACACAGCAGACATTTGCTCCCAATTCTGGAGACTGGGAGTCCAAGATCAACCTGCCACCAGGGTTGGTTTCTTCCGAGGCCTCTCTCCTTGGCTTGCAGATGGCCGTCTTTTCCCCGTGTCCTCGCATGGTCTTCCCTCTGTGTGTCTGTGTCCTTTTCCTCCTGTGTTGTTAGGATATCCGTCATCTCTGATTAGGGCCTACCCTAGCGACCCCATTTTACCTAATTTACCTCTCTAAAGACCCTGTTTCCAAACATGAATTCACGTCCTGAGGTGTTAGGGGTTGGGGATTCAACATAAGAATTCTGGAGGGACACGGGTTGGCCCATATACCGTGGCTTGAGAATGGGAGAGGATGGGGAGGAGTGGCCTCCAAGGAGACTGAGCAGCTCTGCCCCAGCCACACCAGAATGGAAACACACGAGCCCTATGCCTGCTGTCTCCATTTGCCCAGGGTCTGCCGGGCAGCCCAGACACTGTCTTGTGTGTGGAGTCCCAGCTATAAGATACCTCTTTTGCTTCTGGGCATCCACAGTGGTTTATCTGAATCTCCACTGTGTGTTGTTCTGGGCTGTCTTTATAGATGCGCCACCCTCCCGTGCTGGACTTGAGGCGCTGGTGGGAGAGGGAGGGTGTGGCTCATCTCTGCCTCCCCAGGCCTGTGGTGCAGTATTTGTGTATGTGAAAGAGGGTGTTGCAGCACCATTGTGTGGACAGGTTGAGTCCATTTCATAGGCACTCAAGAGTTGCTTTGATTCTGTCAGGCACCGAGCCAGGCTCTTGGGAGGTTGAGGCAACAGGCCTGGCTGTCACAGGCCCTCAGTCTGGTGTGGGAGATGGGCAGTGCCAGCACAGCGTGATCAGAGCTGTGAGAAAGGGAAGCTTGGGGGACTAAGCATATGCAAAAGAAGCCCCTGACCCAGCCTAGGGGTGGGAAGTGGTGTCAGCAAAAGCATCCCAGAGGAGGTGATGCCCAAGTTGAATTTTAAAGAAGATGAACAGGTGGAAAAGAGAGGGAGGGGCATTTCAGCAGGAGAGTACAGTCAGATTTGATGAGGCCAAGCCACAGTAGGAAAGAAACCCCAAAAGGTCGGTATATTAGTCCATTCTCACGCTGCTATAAAGATACTGACTCTGGGTAATTTATAAAGAAAAGAGGTTTAATTGACTCAGGGTTCTGCGTGGCTGGGGAGGCCTCAGGAAACTTACAATCATGGTGGAAGGGGAAGGGGCGTGTCTTACATGGCAGCTTTGAGTGTGTGAAGGAGGAACTGTCAAACACTTACAAAACCATCAGATCTTGTGAGAGCTCACTCACTATCATGAGAACAGCATGTGGGGAACTGCCCCTGTGATCCAGTCACCTCCCACCATGTCTCTCCCTTGACATGTGGGGATCAGGGGGATTACAATTCAAGATGAGATTTGGGTGGGGACACAAAGCTTAACTGTATCAGTCCATTCTAGTTCACACATGCTCTAGCGCAGGCCCACTCCAGTGGGTGATTCAGGGATCCAGCCCCACCCTGTCTTGTCATCCCACCATCTCAATGCATGGCTTTAAAGGTCCCTGCAGCTGGGAAGAGAGAAGAGTCATGTGACCTTTTAAGAGCTTCCGCCCAGAAGTGACACAGATCAGGTCTAATCATAGGACCCCTACCTCCTACAAGGGAATCTGGGAAATGTTGGGAACTGTGTGGCAGATGTGCCAAGGACACCATGGGGAACACACTTGCTGGGGTGCCAGGGCCAAGAGAACACAGTGTTGATGGGAAGCATGGTCCCAGGGCAACATTAGCTTTGCAAGAAACTTGATAAAATAATGATTCTCCCTCCACGCTTCCCCGCCCACTACCCACTATAGGGCATAACATCATGGCTGGAAACTAGACCCACAGAAGGAACAGAGTTTCTGAGAGGAGATGAATGAATCAGCTTGCATCAGGCTGGGAAGGATTAATTTCTTTGAGAAATCTTGTTCATTTTATTTTTAAGGAATTGGGTTTAACATGGGTTCTGTCTCTCTCTTGGTCTTCCTCCCTCCCTCTTCCTCCTTCCCTCTGAAAGCATAAATAATATGGAGTACTTGTTCTAACCTTTTTCATATGGAAACAAAATGTTTATGGCTATGCGTCGTCTAAGCCTTTCAAAGAGCTTGTGCTCTGAGTCACCGTCACCATTATCAAGGGAGGTGCCTTGGCACTGAGCTGGAGCAGAGGCCTGCCTATAAAATATGCAGGAGCTTGGCTAACTTTAAAATTCTCACTGGCGCGGGCTTTGTCTTTGTGATTTTCATTCAGATTCGTTATTATGAGCTTTTTATTGTTCTACTGGGCTGTATTATTTCATTATGAGCTCCTGGAGTATCATTTTTATAATGAAATTTTTATCTGTTGAATTTATTACAAAGATCTTTCTTTAATTCAAAAAGATAAGGCTTGCTTTTTTTGGTTGTAGTTTAGAGATTGTGTCAACACCAAGAGACGAACAGTGGCTGAGAATTAATCGGTGCTTGCATTACCCTTAGTTGACTATGAATGTGTTGAAGTTGGCTGGCTCTGTGCATGCCAGTCCTGAAATGCAGTGCCTTCTTGTGGCACAGCAACAAATCACACAAGCTGGTCCTTGTTTTTTGATCCACCCCAACAGTCTCTTTTATTGGTATATTTAGGCAGTTGACATTTAAAGTGATCATTGACAGAGCTGGATTAATATGTTTTCTACTTGTTACCCTTAATCTTTGTTTCTGTTTTTGTCTCCTATTCTTTTTCTGCTTTCTGTGGTGTTTTTTTTTTTTTCCTTTTCTTTGAGACAGAGTCTCGGTCTGTCATCCAGGCTGGAGTGCAGTGGTGAGATCTCAGCTCACTGCAACCTCCACACCCCAGGTTCAGGTGATCCTCCAGCCTCAGCCTCCCAAGTAGCTGCGACTACAGGCACGTGCCACCACTCCTGGCTAATTTTTGTATTTTTAGTAGAGACAGGGTTTCACCATGTTGGCCAGGCTGGTCTCAAACTCCTGACCTGAAGTGATCCACCCACCTCGGCCTCCCAAAGTGCCCAGCTGCCTTCTGTGGTTTTAATAATGTTTCCATGTTCTGTCCTGAACATATTGATTGTATTTTTTAAAAAACTTTTTTTAGGAGTCACCCTAGAGTTTGCAATATACATTTACAACTAATCCAAGTCCACTTTCAAATAACAGCACACTGCTTCCTGTGTAGTGGAAGCATCTCATCACACACGGTCCCGTTTTGTCTCTCCCGTCATTGCTCTTATCCATAAGCTGTACCCATCAAATACACTGTTGCTGTTATTGTTTCAAACAAACTGTTCTATTCAATCAATTCAGAATAAAAAAGGAATTTATTTTATCTTCACAAATTCCTTCTCTAAAGCTCTTCGATTCTTTATGTGGGTCTGAGTTTCTGACCTTTGTCATTTTTCCTCAATTCTGAGGAGCTGCTTTTAATCTTCTTTTTTCAAGGCAGGTGACAATGACAAATTCTTTCAGTTTGTGTTTGTCTGAGAAAGACTTCCTTTCTCTTTCACTTTTGAAGAATAATTTCACAGGCTACAGAATTCTATGCTGGTGAGTTTTTTCCTCTTCTCAATACTTTAACTATTTCTCTCTCCTGTTTCTTGCTTGCGTGGTTTCTTCAGGGAAGTCAAATGTATTAATAATTCTTGTCCTATTCCTCCATAGGTGTTTTTCCCTCTAACTCCTTTCAGTATTTTTTCTTTTCTTTTTTTTTTTTTTTGAGACAGAGTCTCACTCTGTTGCCCAGGCTGGAGTGGCGTGCCATCATCTGGGCTCACTGTAACCTCTGCCCCCCGGGTTCAAGTGATTCTTGTGCCTCAGCCTCCAGAGTAACTGGAGTTACAGGCACGCACCACCATGCCTGGCTAATTTTTGTAGTTTTTGTAGAGATGGGGTTTTGCCATGTTGTCTAGGCTAATCTCGAGCTCCTGGCCTCAAATGATCCACCCACCTCAGCCTCCCAAAGTGCTGGGATTACAGGTCTGAGCCACCATGCCTGGCCCCAGTATCTTTTCTTTAGCTTTTCTTTTCTGCAGTTTGCATATGATATGTTAAATGTAGGGTTGGGGTTTTTTTTTTTTTTTTTTTTTTTTTTTTGGCATTTACTCTTCTTGATATTTTCTGAGCTTCCTGGATCTGTGGTTTGGTGTCTGATGTTAATTTTGTGAAATTCTCAGACACTATGCTTCAAATAGTTCTTCAATTTCTTTTTCTCTTCTTATCCTGTTATTCTTTTTACATGTGTTTTTACCTTTTGTAGTTGTCATTATAGTCTTGGGTTATTTTTGGAGACAAGGTCTTACTGTGTCACCCAGGTTGGAGTGCAGTGGTGTGATCATGGCTAACTGCAGCCTCAACCTCCCGAGCCTAGGTGATGCTCCCATTTCAGCTGAGGTGGGAGGTGTATATCACCATGCATGGCTAAGTTTTGTATTTTTTGTAGAGACAGGGTTTCACCATGTTGCCCAGGCTGGTCTTGAACTCCTGGGCTCAAGCAATCTGCCTACCTCAGCCTCCCAGAGTTCTGGGATTATAGGTGTGAACCACCGCACTCAGCTCTCCTGGGATATTCTGTTTCTTTTTTTTAGTCCTTTTTTTCCATTGCTTTCCAGTTAGGAAATATTCTATTGATGTATCTTTAAGCCCACTGACTCTTTCTTCAGCTGTGTTCAGTCTACTAATGAGCCCATGAAAGGCATTCTTCATTTTGTTACAGTACTTTTTATTTCTAGCATTTCTTTTTTATCCTTTTTTTAGAACTTTCATCTCTGCTTACATTACCCATCTGGTTTTGCATGTTGTCTGCTTTCTTCATTAGAATCCTTGGCATATTAATTATAGTTCTTTTAAAGTTCCAGTCTGATCATTGCAGCATCTCTGCCATGCCTGGTTCCAATGTTTGGGCTCTCTTTTTTGCCTTTCAGTATGCCTTGTAATGTTTTTTGTTGCGATTTGGTGAGAGGCACCTAAACTGGTTCCCGTGGAGGTTTTTGCTCAGGTATGTTGTGATTCTGTGTATCTGCCTCTCCAAATGTTGGGGCAGTAGTTTGCTCTATGACCTCAGTTGTCTGATGGATCCAAGATAAGTTCTTGATTTGCATTTTGTTGAACTTGCCTTGTGTAGATGGAAGTCACGCTTCTAAGCTCCTGTGTGACAGATCAGAAACTAAAAGTTTGGCTCAGTTCTTACTGCGTCCTCCCTCCCTCCTTCTTCCCCTGCCTCCCTTTCTTCTGTATAGGGTCCCCCACTTCATTGGGCAGGACTTTGCCAAAGTGGCCTGGGGCAGGTAAGTGCATAGTATTGCCCTAACTGGAAGTTTCTCTCATCTTTTTGGGGTTGGCATGATGAACTTGGACCTGGGCTCTGTGGGTCTCTGACCACGAGGCCAGAGATGTTCCAGAATCTTCCAGATTTAGAGAAGCCTCTCCTCCTAAACTTGGCTTCTTTGGGACATATCAAGATGGACTTGTTAGGACCAGGAGAAGGAGGCTGTCGAGGGCAGGGTCATCACGGTGTTCAGCTGTTACTGTATCTCCTGCTCTCCTCCACTGCAGAGGCAAATGTGCTGATTCTGTGACTAGGGGACAGTGACAGGTGATGGTGGCAATTGAGGCTGCCAGCAACAGAAAGGGTGTTTGACCTGAGAATACTTTTCTAGGGTCAGGAGTGATGGTCCATGGAGAAATCTCATCATAACCTCTTTGGCCATATTTACAATGCAAAGGGATGGTTTCCTTCTGATCTGTGTAGGGAGACATTGAGAACAGCAGCTGAGTGGGGGTCTGGAAGAAGGAGTTTTCAGCAGGAATGGCCATCAGCATCATGAGGGCAGGGCGTGATGGGTCCTGCTCAGCATCCTTGTCCCTGTACCCAGCATGGCATCTGGATTTCAGGAGGCGTGCCACAAACTTGTGCTGAACAAATAATGGGGTGGTGTGTTTAACAGGTCGACTTCAATCTGATCTCAAGCCTTATGGATTGTAGAGATCAAACATGCATGGCTTTGTTTATCCAAGAGCAAGGCCAAGGGCTCTTGATGGTCAGTATCTTACCATTTAGCCAAGGGCCATATTTAAAGATTGAGGGTGCCTGGCTGGCATGGAGTGGGGTCGCACCCAGCATCTGACCACACATGTGCCAGCTCTTGTCTAGTTGTACTTGGCTCTGCAGAAGGGGTGACTGTTTTTACCAAGGAATCAGGAAACCTGTGTCCCTTGATGGCTGAATGGCGTGTGTCCTCCTGTCTGAACTCTGCAGATGTGGAGACACCCCACAGGGCGAGAGTGAAACTGGGATATGTGATGTCTTCATCATCCAGCAGGTGTCCAAAGAGGGCTCCTGGGGGTACTGATGCCTGTTTGGGGTGGGTACCTTGCCTGGTACTGGAGACTCAACTAAACCAGATGGCATGGAAGGCACTCCAAAGGCAGCAAGTGGACCAGACACCTGGGTGAGATGGCCAGGGGCCCGGCAAGACACCCTCTGGGTGTGGGGCTCCCAGGCAGTGGGCTGCCGCAGGCGTGTTCCTGTTACTGCTGTTTTATTCTCTGCAGGGGTGGGGTGTGGCTGATGCTTGCTACAGGTGGTACTCTCTGGTGGCCCTGGGTGAGTGGCTGGGAGGAGGAGGGACAGGGAGACCCTGGAGGCCTGTGAGGTAGGCCAGCTGCAGGTGGCAAGGCTGCGGGGACTGGAGGGACTCCAGAGAGAACTTGGCAGATGGAACATGGGGCTTGGGCGGTGCATGTGGAGAGTGAGCCCCAGAGGGAATGGACGGAGGAGGCACGTGGCTCCCGTGTTTGCTCATCCGGGCTGGGGCTTTGTCAGGCAGATAATGGGTCCATTCATTTTTTTCTCCACTTGAAGAAGCACATTGAAGACCAGCTGGGTCCCCTGTTGTGGGGACAAATTTCCCAGGCCACGGGCTTGGACCTTGTGCCAGTAAAGACTCCCCTTTGCTCCCTCCTCCCTCCTGGTCTCTTCTGAGTTCATTCACTGCTTGCAGCCCCTGGGCCCCGGCTTCGGAAGCAGGTGGCCTTTTGTCCACCCGTTTGGAGGACACACCTGCAGGGACACTTCCCTTGCCCTGGCTCCATGGAGAGTCATCACTTGTGGGGCTCCGATAGTCTAGGAGCCTGGATGCAGTGAGAGATCCCCATTTCACAGATGGGGAAACTGAGGCATAGACAACTCAGAGAACTGACCCCAGACCCTGAGTGACCTGCCTGGGAGGTGAATTCATGTCTGTTTGGCTCTAAAGCCTTTTTCTAACCACATGACTGTGGTCAGTTACCATCTTGGGCCCCAGCATCTTCACCTGCTTCCCCCACCCGCAAGTGGAGGCGGTGGGAGTCCTGGCATCACAGCCTTTACAGGGCATTGTTGTGGGGGTCAAATGAGATTGTCCTGTGGAAGGCAGATAGGGCGCCTGATAAATAGCAGGTGTTACCCAGAGACGGGAGGGTGGATGCGAACTTTCTGATGTCTGAAGGGTTCCTGTGTGCAGGAGCGGGAGTGGACACATTTTGGGGGCTTCCGAGTGCCTGGAGGAGCTAAGGGCAGAGGTTATAAGGGCACTGGTTTTTGTTTGCTTCTTTTTGGTTCAAAATGAGAAGTGCTCTCTGAAGTGAGGGTTGCCTAGGGTGAGCCCGGTGGGTGGTGGGGCCTCCTGTCACTGGAAGGACTTTGGAGAGAGGCTGTGGGACAGTGCGTTGGGGAAGAGGGATGAAGGAGGGAATCCCGCAGGAGTGAAGGGAGGATGTGGCCTGTGGGGCCTTCCCAGGTGCCCGCTGGCCTCGTCTTCCTTCACATTGTTTCTCTGCACATGGTGCGGGGCCACATTTCTGGGCCACCTCCCAGCCTGCCAAGTCCTGACACAGCTGTTGCACCATTTGGGCCTCACCAAAGTGCCAGCGAGGTCAACGTTGCTACTGTCCCTGCTAAGCCATTGGCTGGGGAGCCCGAGGCTGATAGCCGATCCTCCCCCACCTGTCCCAGCCTGTGCCGGCCACCCTGGCCTCTTCTTGCTCCCTCGGGCACAGGCTCCCCCATGGCACGGACCCTCCCCTCTCCTCTGCTTCTCGTCTTTCCTTCCAGAATGTCTGGCTTTTCAGTAAACCCCATGGTGTGAGTTTTCAGTGTGTGGGGTGTGCTGTGGCTGTGGCTCTGAGCCTCAGTTTTCTCATCTCTAAATTGGGAGAACAGACTGTGCCCTGCCTGCCCCTGGGCTTGCTGTGGCTCTGATGGGTCAGGTGGGCAGCATGTGGTGAGGCGGATGGGGCAACATGCCAGGCTTCAAAGCCCACCAGCCCAGTTTTCCCTCAGAAGAAAGAGAATGACATTCCTTGGCCGGAGATTGCTGGGGAGCCTGCCCTGTTTTCGGAGCCACTGACTGCACTGCTGAGTGTGGTATAGGAATGTGTCTTCTGCATGTGTGTGTGGCATATGTGGTATGGGTTTCTGTAGGATGTGTGTGTGATGTCTGCGTGTGGTGTGTGTGTTGTATGGAGTGTGTTTCTGTATGATGTGTGCATTTGTGTGTAGTGTATGTGTGTGGCAGCATATGTGGTGTGGGTTTCTGTATGATGCGTGTGTAATGTCTGTGTATGTATGGTGCATTGTGTTGCATGGGGTGTTTCTGTATGGTGTGCGTGCTTATGAGTGGTGTATGCATGGGATGTGTGTGTGTGTGTGTGGTGTGTTTCTATATGATGTGTGTATTTGTGTATGGTGTAGCTGTGGTGTGTGTGTGTGTGTGTGCGGTGTACATGGTATATGTTTCTGTATGATGTGTGGTGTGTCTTTGTGTGGTGCAGTATGTGTGCATGTATGTTGTATGGAGTGTGTTTCTGGTGTGTGTGCTTTTGAGTGGTGTATGTATGGGTATGGGGGGGCGTGTGTGGTATGTGTTTCTGTGTGGTGTATGTATGGGTGTGTGTGGGGGCATGTGTGGTGTGTGTTTCTGCATGTTGTGTATGTGTGTGTGTGTGTTTCTGTATGGTGTGTACATGCTTGTGAGTGATGTATGTATGGGTGTGGGGGGGTGTGTGTGGTGTGTGTTTCTGCATGGTATGTGTATGTGTGTGTGCGTGTGTTTCTGTATGGTGTGTGCGTGCTTGTGAGTGGTGTATGTATGGGTGTGTGTGGGGGTATGTGTGGTGTGTGTTTCTGCATGGTGTGTGTGTTTGTTGTGTGCATGTGTTTCTGTATGGTATGTTCACGCTTGTATGTGTAACATGCATAGAATCACCCCCTCCCAGACACATGAGGGACTCTTAGGTATTTGTTGGGTGCAGAATGAACCTGACCCAGAAAAGGAAGTCTGGACAGTGTGGGCCACTGTGGCCATAGATGGAGCTGGGACAGTGGCATCAAGTGGCCTGTGTCCCAACTTGGTGAGGCCACATCAGCAGGGAACCGTGGGGAGGGTCACTGCCCATGGCCCTAGAGCCTGGATGGGTTGGCATGTAGGCCTAGACCAGGGGAGGCCACTGAGTCACACAAATGCAGACAGGCAAGGGTGAGGGCAGGCTGGGGCAGTGGCAGTAGGGGGTGCCTCTAAGAACAGAAGTGATAGGGGACAGCTCTTAGTGGCTGGATGTTGAGGGTTGGGGAAGCCTTGGGCCCATTCGCGATTAAGCTGCCACACTTAAGCGTGGAACTGGGTCCAGGTCACCAAGTGCTCTGAATGTGCTGGTGCAGGTGGCTGCTCTGTTGTTATTTCTATGTTGATGAGACCCGCCAGCTGTGACCTCCTGATATCTGTGATGGTCCAGGGGTCTGGGAGCTCTGGCCGCAGGTGGCCCTCTCTGGGATTAGCAATGGTCACCAGCCCTCATCCCACGTGGTCCATCTGCATGGCCTACCTGCGTTATGGGTGGAGAGTCCTGGGTGGAGAGAACACAGCCAGGCCAGGGCTGGGGGATGGTGGCAGAGCTGGGGCAAGGGACTGAACCTCCTGCCCTCATTCCGGGTCCTCTTTACCTCCAAGAGGCATTTTGCCTCCAAGCCTAGAGTATGTGTTAGGACCTAACTAGGTTGACATTATTGACTATGCGTTATGGAAGTTTCATTTAAAACTTCCTCTAACTATTTCGCATCAGTATAAAGAGAGACAGCAAGCACCTTGTTAATTTCCTGTAATTGGAAAATGAGGTCTCCTAATAAAGTTAATTTCCTAGATTTCCCAGGCCTTTTCTTTTTTGTTTTTTGTTTTTTAGAGAGAGATCTCACGGCTCTGTTGCCCAGGCTGGATTGCAGTGACACCATCATAGCTCACTGCAGCCTTGAACTCCTGGGCTCAGGGGCTCCTCCCACCTCAGTCTCCTGGGTAGCTGGGACTGCAGGCTTGCGCCACCACATCCAGCTAACTTTTTAATTTTTTGTAGAGACATGGTCTTGAACTCCTGGGCTCAACCCATCCTCCTGCCTTGGCCTTCCAAAGTGCTGGGATTATAGATGTGAGCCACCATACTGGATCAGGCTTTTTCTTTTCAAGTACGAATGGACTTTTTATTTTAATCTCCTCTTTCTTTTGGGGTGGTGGTATGGTGGAAAATCTTTGCTGTATTTCCTTTTCCTGCCTGTGTCTTCGCCTTTTGCACAATGCTGTTTTCTAGTTCCCTGTGTCCATTTGGCCCTGGGCTGGGAGAACAGACAGCTCAGCTGCTAGGATTGTGTGAAAATCCTGAGACTCAGGATTTATGCAATCAACAAAATAATGAAAGAAATGGTACTGGGTTCTCTTTTGAGCAGAACTGAAATACCAGAGTGAAGCTCATGCCCCAGGCCAGCTTCAACTCCTTTCATGAATCCTTTGTGGCCCAAGTGGGGACTCAGAGGCTGCCAGAGTCCCTACTCCACAGAGCTGCCAGAGGCTGAGTGCCTTCAGGTTTGGGCCTGGGACGGGGGCTTTGCCTACTGTGTCATGTGCACTGGCCCTGGGTGGGGGATTTGGTCCCCCCAGAAGCCACGCCTCCTCCCTTAGTGGCAAGAGCTCTATTCCATGGGACTGTATGACCTCCAGATAGGTGAGCATTTTGCAGGGGATGTTGAAAACTAATAGCGTTGGCAGAAAATAGAAAAATGGAGCCTTTCACATTTGCTAAATTCTTACAATATTAACAAGCCTTTCATTTAAAGGGTTTTGTACTTTGCAATTAAATCATTATAATTGTTAACAGGTATGGGCTGTTAACTCTTACCGAGTGCTTGTTACAGCCTGGTCCCTGTTCTGAACACCTTAAAAATATGAAATCATTTCATACCCACAACAACCTTATGAGGAAGGAATTATTACTAGCCTCATTTTCTGATGAAGAAATTGAGGCACAGAGAGGTGAAGCCTCCTGTCTGAGGTCACACAGCTGGTAAGTGGAGGAGTGAAGAACCCACACAGTCCCTGTGGCTCCTGAGCCCAAGCTCTCACCCTCCACATCCCCGCCCCCCGCCGCCCCCCTGCCCCCCACACCACATGGGCTGGGCCCTGTGCTCCCAGCTTTGCAGCTGACGAAACGACAGTTCAGGGATGTGAACTGAAGTCCCCCACGTCCCAGAGATGGCACTTACTTGTGTGGGACTTGAATTCAGGTCAGCAGCTGCTCCCTCTAACCCCTATTTATATCACATTATGTTATTTTTCTTCATAAGGCCTCTGCCATTCCTTGCATCTTGGCACAATCTTTTAAAGACAAGAATCTTTTGTGATTTTCATGCTAAATATGCAATGCAGAGCCTTTGTAGATCCTTTAGAAAGTGTATCCAGGCAAAAATCAAATCTAAACAGAAGGAAAAACCCAAGTACCCTTACCCCTTTCAAATACGTCCACTCTTAATAGATTGTAAATATTTGTCTATGCCATTTTATTATTATTATTAGAGACAGGGTCTCACTCCGTCGCTCAGGCTGGAGTGCAGTGGTTTGATCTCGGCTCACTGCAACCTCCACCTTCTAGGTTCAAGCGATTCTTCTGCCTCAGCCTCCCGAATAGCTAGGATTACAGACTAATTTTTGTATTTTTAGTAGAGATGGGGTTTCACCATTTTGACCAGGCTGGTCTTGAACTCCTGACCTCAAGTGATCTGCCCGCCTCAGCTTCCCAAAGTGCTGGGATTACAGGCGTGAGCCACTGCATCCGGCCCTATGTTATTTTAAATGCCTATACTTAAACATAAGCCTGCCTACAAATGTACATATATACAGTGTATATTATATGCAGTATATATACACATTACTTATACGTATACACTGTAGTATGCTGTATATTCAATTGTATTAGTTGCTTTTTCCATTTAATAGGTGGCAAACATCAGAGTCTGCAAGGTGATGGCCACAAGTCAAGTCTGGTCCACAGATGGTTTCTGTTTGGGCTGCACAATATTTAAACAAATTTACATGAATTAGTTTCTAACATGCACAAATTGGGAAATTTCACATAAAAATCAATGTCGGCTTTCTCTGGAAAAATCAGATCCGGTTCCTCTGTTTAATGCTCTTGAACATCGCGGGAGCCGCGTTGTGGTCGCTGGAGTAGATAGCGTGTGCCAAGGGCTCACCCCCGTCACTTCCTGCGCCTTCGCTGTGTGCTCCCTGCTGGGTCCAGGTGGAGGCTGCATGTCTGTGCAGGCTGCGCTCCTCCACTGCATAGCCATCGCTGGATTTACTAGTGCAGTTTTGTAGTACAAGGAATTCCCTAAGGCGGGACATTTAAGTTGCTTCCAACTTTTGCTCTCCTGATGCCTGGCACAGTTCTTTGGAAGGTGGGAGGGGAGTTGAAGGCAGGAGAGTATTGGCCTCCAAATAGTCATGCTGTCCTGGGCCTGAACACTAAGGACTATTTGACGCCCCTGCCCCTTATGAAGAGCACTATTGATAGAGCCATAGGAAAAATCCTGGGTCAAGCTGTGGACATTGTTGGCAAATCTGGCAGCACATGCCAGTGAGAATGATGATGATGATAATGATAATGAAGCTGCTGCCATTTTTTTTTGAGACAAGGTCTCGCTCTGTTGCCCAGGCTGGAGTACACTGGCATGATCTCCGCTCACTGCAACCTCCGCCTCCCAGATTCAAACGATTCTCCTGCCTCAGCCTCCCGAGTAGCTGGGATTACAGGCGTGCACCACCATGCCTGGCTAATTTTTGTATTTTTACTAGAGATGGGGTTTCACCATGTTGGCCAGGCTGGTCTTGAACTCCTGAGCTCAGGTGATCCGCCTGCCTCGGCCTCCCAAAGTGCTAGGAGTACAGGCGCAAATCACCGCACCCAGCCTGCTGGCATTTTTCGAGCGTCACTTTGTGCCAGGAATTGTGCCAAGAAATGCCCAAACCTGAAGGCACTTAGCCTCCAGCAGCTCCCTTGGACTGGGGACTCTGACAGCCTCTGAGTCCCCACTTGGGCCACAAAGAATTCATGGAAGGAGCTGAAGCTGGCCTAGGCCATGAGCTTCACTCTGGTATTTCAGTTCTGCTCAAAAGAGAACCCAGTACCATCTCTTTCATTATTTTGTTGATTGCTTAAACAGCATGAGCACCATTACGGGATTTAAAGTGAAACTGAAAATCTAGGGATGTGAACTGGTGAGAAGCACATTCGCCACCTCTCCAGGTGCGGCCTGGCAGGGCTCACAGGCCGCTGTGGTCCATGGCCTCCCTCCCTGCCTCTGCCTGGGCTGTTTCTGAGTTGGCTGGTGTGCTTTTGCTCACTCGGCCACCAACAACTTTTGGGCCCTGAGGTTATTTCCAGTTTTTCATTGCCATCAACAATTCAAATTATGCCACACGCAGCATCTTTAGGCATATGGCTTTTTCCTTTCGGGAATTACTTCCTTAGAATAAATTCCCAGGAAGCATATTACTGAGCCCGGGGTAGGAATACCGTTGTAGCTTTCTAAGTCAGCACAATCAATTTGGATTAAGATATTTAAACCAAAGGCATATACTTACTCAGAGAGACATTTTTTCCTAAGGGCTCATTAAGTAATGAATGTGTGTTAAAAAAAAGTGTGGCTAGATTCTTTAGGATAAACTGTTTTCTGTCCACAGAAAGGATTTGACTCTGCCAAGCTACCTCATTCATATTTTCGCCAAGGAGCCCCCTGGGATCTCCATGTAATTTTTGGTGAAATGAGCAGGAAGTGTTACAAAGAAGACCTCTTGGTGATGGGCTGGAATTTCTGCTTATCAGATATTATTTGGATTTGAGTTGCCTTGAAGGAGCTAATTTTCTTTTCGTGTCTGTGTTAATTGAATCCTGTTATAAAATATTAGGCCATGTGGGGTTGGAAGCAGGAGACCTGAGTTGGAAATCCCATTGCAGCCACCAGATCACTGAGCAATCTTGAGCAACTCACGTCTGCTTTTGAGCCTTAACTTTTTTCATCTGCACCTGGGAGGCAAAGGTCCCTTCCAGTCTCACCTCGTAGGTTGTGAATTGTGACTGTAGAGGGATGTGCGTGGTCCTGCTGAGCAGGGAGGCATTGTGGTTTCCTGGTGATGTTAACACAGTGTGGCGAGGGGCAAGGCTTATTCAGACTTGTGTTCTGAGAAGCTGATTTCCTTCAGGCATTAAACAAAGTGCTGAGTGTGTTCCAGGAGTGGTTTTCTGTTTGTTTGTTTGTTTCTGAGATGGAGTTTCACTCTTGTTGCCCAGGCTGCAGTGCAATGGCACCATCTCGGTTTACCGCAACCTCCACCTCCCGGGTTCAAGCAATTTTCCTGCCCCAGCCTCCCAGGTAGCTGGGATTACAGGCATGTGCCACCACACCTGGCTAATTTTGTATTTTTAGTAGAGACAGCATTTCTCCATGTTGGCCAGGCTGGTCTCGAACTCCTGAGCTCAGATGATTCATCCACATCATCCTCCCAAAGTGCTGAGATTATGGGCATGAGCCACCACATCCAGCCCCAAGAGTGGTTTTTCCCTGCATGCCCGGTATATTAATTTCCTGTGGCCTCCATAAAGAATGACCACAAACTGGTGGTAAACAGAAATTTACTCTTGCAGTTCTAGAGGTCAGAAGTCCCAAATCACAGTGCTGGCAGGGTCACATTCCCTCAAAAGGCACTAGGGTAGAAGCTGTCGATCCTTCCCTCCTCCAGTGTTGGACGGCTGCTGGCTATCCTGGGCTTCCCTGGTGTGGCCTCAGCACTCCGGTCTCTTCCCTGGTTTTGTGTGGGCTTCTCTCCTGTGTGTCTTCTCTGCTCATCTCCTAAAAGATGGACTCTTGTCAATGGATTTAGACTTCACTCTATTCCAGGATGATTTCTTCTTGAGATCTTTAACTTCAGGACATCTTCGAAGACACTTTTGCACATCTGCAGGTTCTGGGGAGCAGGATGTGATCATATCTTTTTGGGACCACCATTCAGCCCGCCTCAGCCATCATCAGTCAGAAGCCGGCCCATGCTGCCCAACCAGAGCTTTGCCCCTTGTCTCCTGTGGCCTCAGTCCAGGGTCCCCAACCTTCTCCTTGCCTCTCCAATTGTCACCACGAAGCTGTGCTTTAAGGAGGGGAGGAAATTTTGCAGTGGGCCTAAGAAGGCCAGACAAGGCCCTGGACCTAGTGCATTGGCAGATATTGTTGGTGGGCATTGTGGAAGGCTGTGGGGGTCAGGCCAAGAGCCTGGCATATAGGTCAAGGGTGGCAAATATCCACCTCCCATGAGCCAGTCCTGTTGGCTCCAGAACTGAAATATCTCTGCAGCCCACCCAGCTCTGACATCACATGCTGTGGGAAGTAGAAAAGTTCCTTTTTAAAGTTTCCTTTCTTGTTAAAGATTAAGCATGCTAATAACTCTTTGTTAAGCCTTATCCTATGTAGCTGTTAGACATGCCATGCTTACAGGCACGTAGTACATTCTATGTCCTTGTACTTTAACCAAGATATCTGTGCTGGACGTGCTCACAGGCATGTCCCAGCTTTCCATTGCTTTTACCTGTTTAGAAAAGTTTTAAGTTATTAGCCAGTCAGGTTTTAGTTTAGATTGTGAGGTCTGGCTCCAGCCAGCGGAGATCAGACACAGCAGTAAGGACGACCTCAAATGCGTAAGGGATAAATATGTCTGTTTTCCTTTGTTTGTTGTAGTCTCATGGCAAGATGGCTAGTGAGAGCGCCTTTCCTACAGGAAGTAAAAATTGCTGAAAGATCCTTGGTCTCAGTTCTAATTTTTCTTTGTAGCACCAACCATCTCTTTCCAACACATACCCCCTTGTCTCAGCCTCCATGTCATTTGTCTGTGCCTCAGCAGCCCGGGTGTCCTTTAAACAGCAGGATGAGAGTCACAGAGCCTCTGCAGTGCTTTCTGTGTGCCAGGCAGGGACCCATTTCGCTCTCGCCACCACCTCTCGGGTGCAGCTGTTATAATCTGCTCTTTAGTGAAATGGAAATCTGAGTCACACCTTGCTAAGGCTTCCCAGCATGCTCAGGGTAGGACTTAAACTCTGTCCAGGGCAGGCTTCATGGGCATATGACCTGTGCTGTCCTGCAAGGCCTGCACTCAGAGGCCCTGGCTCTTGGTTTAATGCTCTGCTGTCGCTGTCACGCAAGTCTTAATAATTCTGAACAAGGAGCCTCATGTTTTCATTTTGTACTGGGCTGCAAATGCATATCTGGTCTTGACTCTGTGCTTGGTGTAGGACCCCCATGTGGTGTGACAGTTTGCCCTCTCCACCACCTGCCCATGACAGGTGATATTTGATAGCTGTGTATCACAGTGCCCTGTAGACTTTTCCTTTGCAGCATCTACCACAAGCCACCATTATTTTATATATTCATTTCCATAGTGGTCTCCCTGACCAGACAGTTCTGTGATGGCTGGGACCCTGTCTGGTCCTCCTGCAGGCCTCGTATATTAATTTCCTGTGGGCAATTAAAGGGCAGCCGGGCTTCTGAGGCACAGGCAAATGACACGGAGGCTGGGACAAGGGGGCTCGTGGTGTCCATGATGGGTGGGCTGCAGAGGTACTTCAGTTCTGGAGCCAACAGGACTGGCTCACAGGAGGTGGAGACTTGCCATCCTTGGCCTATATGCCAGACAAGGTCCAGGGTCAGCAGGGCAGCTCCACATGCCTTCAGGAAGGAGCGTTCTCTGAGGACTCCACCTCCTGTGTGTCCTGAGCAGTCAGTGACCCTCCAGCCTGCCACGCTGAGCCAGGGCTGTGTTCCTTCCTTGACAGTGGGCTGTGCCATCTCCTGCTTGGTGGGCAGCTGGCTCAGAATGAAAAGCCCTGGGTGCAGCAGACACCAAGCTCAGCTCCGGCAGGAGAGTGCCCTGCTATTGTTCCTGCCAGTGAGACCTTTGTGCAGCCTGCAGCCGGAGGGCTGATTGCAGTGACGCTGTGTGGCACTGTGAGTGTCAGGATCCTCAACAGTGTTTCCATGGCACAGAGATTGGCTGCTGGGGGCTACCCTGAGCCCTGAGGTTGACTTGGCCCTGAACTTTAGACATCCTCCCCTCCTGCACTTCATTCATCTCCACACTCACTGTGGCCCGGCCTGGCAGTGTCTGGAATGGGATGTTGAGAGTACCAGGCTTGGCATTGGCCCATGGAGATTTATTCATCCTGGAATTGGATTGAGCTTGGACTTTGGGCACAGGGTGGGGCACACGAAGGTGGAAGCCAAGGTCCTGACCCAGAGGAGCTGACACTTGACACCCAGGGCAGGGTACCCTTTCCCTGACCGGCAGCCCAAAGAGTTGGCAGACCTGCAGCTGCCCCATCCTGCCTGTGAGCCTGGTGGGCTGCCCCTGTGAGTGTGGTCCATTTTCTTTCTCTTCAGCTTTTTTCTGGTGTCCTTCCTGGCTAATTGCAGATCTTTTTCTTGCCTTTCTTAAAAAAAATTGCACTGTTTCTTTTGAAAAGCAGTCATTGAAGTAGAAAATTGTACTTATCTAGAAGAGTTTAAAGAAGAGAATAGGTATCACCTATAACTGCATCCCCCGGGGGTTTCCTGTCCGTATCCTGGAGGCATGGCTGCCACGTCCTTTCCGCCGTAAGCCCAGGGTGCAGGGCTGGGAGCTTGCAGGTGCTCAATACATATTTATGACTGAGTGAGAAGAATGAGCAAATGTGTGTGTGTGTGTGTGTGTGTGTGTGTGTGTATTATATATGTATATATAGCAGAAGATTAAGACTATAAATTGTATTTGTTATTTATTTATTTTGAGACAGAGTCTCCCAGGCTGGGGTGCAATGGTGCGATCTTGGCTCAGCTTGGCTAAATTTTTTGTATTTTTAGCAGATAGGGGGTTTCACCATGTTGGTCAGGCCGGTCACAAACTCCTGACCTCAGGTGATCCTCCTATCTCTGCCTCCCAAAGTGCTGGGATTATAGGCATGAGCCACCACACCCAGCCTGATTTTTATTTTGCTTCTTTCGCTCTTTGTGGCACTGACCTTTTGCTATGTGGAGACTGCTGTTGGGGCTTAGGCGTCATTTACTTAATCTATCACTTCTGCTGAGCATTGTGTTATTGGGATGAACATCCAAGTGTTTCTATTAGAGACTCTATCTCTGGTATTTCCTTAAGGCATGTTCCTAGAAATGGCCACAGAAAGGAATAAAAAGGAGTAAGCTTCCTTTTTGGGGTGTTGTATTTTGTGTGTCTTCCTGCTGATCAGGGTATGGGGAGGTGTACTTCAGACTGGAAAGCTGATTTCTGAGAACTGCTATGGTTATAAAAGCGGCAGGTCAGAGGAGGCGAGGAATGAATTATGTATCAAGCTCTAAGTTAGATCAAGGCAAATGGAGTTCGTACTTATCCGAAGACAGAATGTACCTTTCTGGAATCGATCAGCAGGGATGTTGATGAGCCCAGAATAATCCTTCATGGAGTGTTGAGCAACACCGCTCTCTCCTGTTCAGGAGAAAGGCAGCTGGCCTCCATCACTGCCTCCCAGATTTTATAGTTTGGGAGGATGTCCCAGGGCCCCAGGGCTAGCAGGGCACGCCTGACTTCAGTTCATGGCCACTGAGCATCTGCAACTTGCCAACGCACTGGCATTTCGGAGACCCCACCCAGACCGTTCCTGGGCACCTCTGTACTTCCTGCACCTCCTACCCACAGGCTGAGGTCACAGGGACTCCAGGCAGCCGAGTCCAATGGCCAGCTTGAGGTTCTCACCTTGACCTCTTCGGGGCTGCCTGCTGTTGGCATCTTCCTTCTTCTAGACGCATAATCTGCAGCCTCCCTGGTGCTTTCCCTCCTTCAGTCTTGTTCATGGCCTTCCTTGCCAATTTTTTGTCCCTTCTGCCCAACCTCCCTAGTTAGCATTCCTCGACACTGGAGTGTTCCCTCCTCACTCTGCATTCGTTCCCTAGGTGATCTAATCCCAGTGCCACCACTCACGGGCTATGTGGACTTAGGTAGATTACTTCACCTCTCTGTGCTTTATTTCCTCATCTCTAAAATGGGCTTATTAAAATACTCTTCCACCAGGTGTTCCAAGGACGATGGGATGGGATTCCCTGCTCCTGTCACAGGCCCTGGCACATGACAGGCACCTCATGACTCTCCTGCTGTCACTCACTCACTCACTCATTCATTCATTCATTGACTCACTTGGCAGATCCAGATGGAAAGCATCTTATGTGCTGCCCTCTCTTCTAGGCATGGAGGATACAGCGGGGGCAGAGCAGACCCGGGCCCAGCTTACTGGAAACCCATCCTCATGTAGGGAACATAGATTAGAACTAAGTAAATTACAGCTTGTGAGTTGGAAAATAAGGAGACATGGCGACGGGAAGGGAGAGCAGAGGTGGCTTTCCGAGGCAGCTCAGCGCGGTGGTTAGGCTCAGTCCTGGCTCACCTGCTTCCAGCTGTGGACCTCGATCAGGTTCATACTGTTTCCTCTCTCAGTAGCTGAGTGACATCACTGGCAGTCAACCTCTGTGTGTCTCAGTTTCCTCATCTGTAACACTGAGTGACATCATCTACCTAGTACGGAAGGGAACCACTAACCTCTGAAATCGAAAAGCCCATTTCTCAAAGTGTGGTCCTCAGACCCTGCACCAGAATTGCTTGGACTGTGGATGGAAATGCAGATTTCCTGGCCCACCACATTCTTCATGTTGCCCTCTGGTGAGGGTCAGAGCCCTGCTTTTTGGAAGAAGCACCTTGGGAGACTCAGGCTCACTGATATTGGCAGACCGTGGTCTGCAGGCTGCTGAGATGGGCTGGTCTCATCTTGATGGGGGCAGGATGGATTGAAACTACTCAAGGTGTGGTCACCTGGGAGCCTCACCTGGGAGCTTGTTAGAAATGCAAATCAGATTCTCTAGGGGTGGGCTCAGGACTCCGCACCTTAAGAACCTCCAAGTGATTCTGCTGCAGCCCCCATCGGGGAGGCTCTAGGTCAGTCCTGGGAGTGGCAGATGCCTGACCCACGGTGCCCTAGGCAGGGACCCCAGCTCCCCAGCCTTCTCTCTCTGCTAACTCAGTTTCCCTCCTTCCTTCAGGATCTCAAGTGATGGTGGTTTCCTCGGAGGGCGAGCTGAGCCCTGTGCGACTGGTTAGCACAGTGGAGCTGGTAGCCGTGCCTGCTGGCTGGTGTGCGTGAACGGGTGTGAACCGCAGGATCTCAGCATCTTGACCCAAGAGGAAGCATGTCGAAGAAAGGCCGGAGCAAGGGCGAGAAGCCCGACATGGAGACGGATGCAGTGCAGACGGCCAATGAGGAGCTGCGGGCCAAGTTGACCAGCATTCAGATCGAGTTCCAGCAGGAAAAGAGCAAGGTGGGGGCTGGTGCCAGCTCAGCAGCAGCTGAGTACTGTTGTCCTTGGGGCCTGTGTGGAGAGCCTGTTCCAGGCACCGAGGGTGGGCACTTCACCTCTCTGGCCTGCAGCCTGTCCCTCTGCAGTACAGAGACTGCTGGGCGGGAATCCTGATGCCACCAGTGCTTGTTGTGACCTTGGACAAGCTGCTGAACACTCCATGCTTTGATTTCTCTTACCTGCAAGATGGGGGATGTTAAAAGAAAAATGTTTGACAAATTCAGTTTAGCAGAGTTTAACTGAGCAAAGAACAATTCAAGGATGGGGCAGTCCCCAGAACATAACAGGTTCAAAGGAAACTGCATGTGGTCATATGGCAGTCATTATGGGGACAGAAAACAGAAGAGGTGCTGAGGCCACTCGATTGGTTATAGCTTGACCATTGTTCCATGGGTCACCTGTGATTTACTGATGCTCGGCTGCTGTGATTGGCTGAGCCTCGGCTGTTTGTTTAAAAATGCTCCTAAGTCAGGCTTTCAGTTAGTTTGCCTGCTAAGTTAGGTTGCAGTTTATTATATGGGAACTCATGCATGAAGGCATCCTCAGGCTAAGTTTAGTTTAATTCAGCAGAGTCATGACAGTAGCAGCTTTCCCTAAATTCCAAAAGGGAGGAAGGCACAGTGAGGCATGTCCGACTTCCCCCCTTCCCATGATGGCCTGAACTAGTTTTTCAGGTTAGCTTTGGAATGCCCATGGCCGAAATGAGGGGTCTGTCTGTTCAGATGGTCAGGAGGCTTCAAATTTTATTTTTGGTTTATGCTGCCTTGAGGTCTTGTAAGCCTTGTACATGCTTTTTCAGACATGATAGGGTTGTGGTCTGGACTCAGGACTCTACTAGGTAAAAAGCTTGGAACAGAGCTGGCTCTGGCACATGAGCTACTTTCTTCTCTTGCAGGGCAGATTTGAGCTTTGGAGCTGGTCAGGACAGTGCCTGGTTGGATGCTGGGAGTCTAATTAAAGCACAGGCTGTCACAGAGGGGAGGAGCACAGGCTTTCTAGGCAGACCTGGCTTCAAGCCTCAGCTTGTCCCCTAACTGGTCTCATGATCTTGGCCAGGTGATTAAAAGTCTCTGAAACCTGTCTTCTCATTGGACACCAGCTATTATGGGGTAATAATGGCCATCTGGTTTAAGATGATCATGAGGATCTGGTTAATGGATACAATAAAAAGCCCAGTCAACATCTGGTGCCCAGGCTCAGCTGCAGTCCTATTTGGTGGCCTGGTTCTGACTTGGATGGGCTTGAGGGCAGAACAAGCCCAGGGCTCTGTGAGTCCAGAGAGGAGCCACCAGCCAGGCTGAGGACAGAAAGGGGATGGAGATGCAGGCTTGCTCCTGGGTGGCTTGAGCAGTTGAGGGTCTACCTGAAGCTCTGAAGGTGGCCTCCAGCTCTGCTGCAGCACCTGGAGTGATGGGTGGAGGCTGCTTGGGGAATTGCAGCAGGCGTTCCTGTCTTGTTGAGCTGGGACTCAGGCCTTCAATGGGGTGATGGGCCAGATCCAGCTCCCAGGTGGGGATGGGGCTGGGGCCTGGGCTCTGGCTCCAACCTCAGCTCAGGATGGCCACACAGAGCAGAGGCTGAGTTCTGGACCGGGGGCCTGAGCTTCTGGAACTTGGTGGTAGATGCACCTCTCTCCATCCCTAGGTGTTCAAGATTCCAGGTCCAGTGCATCCAGCCTGTTTTAACCATGGATGGTGGTGATGCTAACCTGCTCACCCTTTAGCTAGGTCAAGAGGCCAGGTCACCTCCAGGGCTGGGGCTGAATGGCTGGGGCTGCAGGGGCTGGGAGCCTGTATCTGGAGGTAGCAACAGCATCTGTGGTGACAGGGGAAGCTGCTCACTCACATCACACTGCCTGGGCTCCATCCTGTCTCCACCACCAACCCTGCCTGGAGGTCTTATAAGCTGTGTAACCCCCTGCCTCAGTTTTCCCATCTGTAGATGGGGACCTCTAATGTGTCTGCCTCCTGCGTTGTTTGAGGAATGAATGAGACAGTCACACACAGGGCCCAAGGCTGCCTGTCATACTCTCACATGACCATCAGGGTGACATTTACATGACTACTGTGCAGATAGCACCAGGTGCTGTAGAGGGTGTCATGGCCCTGGCAGTGACCTGAGATGTCAGGTGTGCCTTCTCCCATGTTACAGGTGAAAAAGCTAAGGGCTGGAGAGGGCAGGGACTTGCCCAGGTGTGTTAGCTGGGCAGGGCTGCCATAACCAATTCCTACAGATGGAGCAGTTTAAACAACACGCGTTTGCTGTCTCACAGTCCTGGAGGCTAGCAGCCACAGATCCAAGTGTTAGGATTAGCTCCTTCTGAAGCCTCTCTCTTTGGCTTGCAGACGGCTGCCTTCTCCCTGCGTCTTCGCAGGGCTTTCTCCTCTGTGTGTGTCCATGTCTCTATTTCTTCTTCTAATAAAGACACCAGGCAAATTGGATTAGGGCCCACCCTAATGACCTCATTAGGATCTATCTCTCAACACAGTTAATCCTGAGGTCTTGGGGGTTAACACTTCAACATGTGAATTTCAGGGGGACACAGTTTAGCCCCACACACGAGGCCAGCACAGTAGGTGGTAGTGCTGGGTTGAAAGCCTGGCCCATGGGGACCCCAGGCTGGGCCTCCCCATTACCAGGCTACCTCGCTGCCTCTGGGACATGTGGTAATTTCCACTTGGATGCACCCTGGCTGCTTATTTTCTCAATCCAGCCATCCCAGTGGCCCCTTCAGGTTGGCTTTACATCTGGCTGCTGGGAGAATTTCAATTCTCTGAGAATTCAGTAATGTGCTTATTGACTGGTACAAAAAGCATACATGCAAACTTTGCAGTGTTACTTTGATATAATCTCATAATCGCCATCAATGTCCCATTTAAAGTGCTGGCATTTTAGCAAAGCATCCCTGTTGAACCCTGTAGGATGAGGGAGGGTGGTTAAATGTGTCTGTTTATTCATCAGTGAGCCCCCTGCACATGTGCTCTGTGCCTGGGCTGAGTGAGAAGTGTTTAGAAGTAATTAAGAAACAGCCCCTGCCCTCAAGCCAGATGGGTACAGAGGCTTACAGGAAACCAGCAATATAGCAGCCCTGGGCACATTGCATCAGAAAATGGTGCATGGGGAAGCAGAACCCAAGGTTTCACAGAGGCAGTTTTGTGTTTTGTTTTTTTTTTTTTCTTGGAGCACTTCCTTACTTTCTGGCATTATAAGATGCCCCAGGCTCATCTGTATAATGCCTACCCCAGCCCTAGACCCAGCAATTTCTCTAAGGAGTCCTGGTTCCTTTTATTGGAGAATGGCATTAGAAACCAAGATCTGAGCACCAGGCGTGCTCATTGTTGCTGGGGTGTCATTGCTTCTAGGCCCTCTCCACTGCCAGAACAAGGAAATATATGTGTATACCGACCTGCATATGTACACATACCTGTAAATATTTCCATATATGACATCTATATCCATACAAAGTTAGACATGAGTTCTTACAGATGTCCCCGATACTAAGCCACTGCCACATGGATCACTTCAGCCTCCTCATGCTTGTCTGTAAGCTGTCACTCCAGGTGGGAAACCTGGCTTCCCATCTGCCATCCACTTTCTTTGTTCAACACTATACATGTATGATGGTTTCAGAGTAGTTAATGTGTACCCATGTGATTAGAGGGCTTTGAGCATGGAAGGTGTGGTGGGGAGGGATGCTGCAGGTGGCCTAGGCAAGGGCGAAGTGGGGAAGTGGACAGGCCAGGACATGGAGGCCCAGCGCTGCCAGACTGGATGAGGATGGGGATAGAAAGAGACAAGCCTGACTCACTCTCTGAGTGGGAGTGACAAGTGAGGGTGATGCTGGTGGTTCAGATAAATTCTCCACGCCAGCCACCCTGCCCCTAGGGCATGCTCCTTCTCTCAGCCTTTGTGCTATGGCTGTATGCAGAGTCCAAGTGCCGAGGAGCAGTTGGTGTGGGTGCCTCTACACTTGGGGAATAGCTTGGAGGCACCCGTGGGTAAAGTGCTGGGGGCTTTTTTTGGCCTGCTTAGCTGGATGGAGTGGTTGGGGGGAGTGAGTGCTCTGTGCACATCAGGGGCCACCCCAGCCTCACTCTGCTCCATCATATAGGTCATGTCACTGGGCTTGGCCCTCAGCAGCTTTGGGCAGAGCTGGTGGGACCAGGCAGGGCCCTGTCCCCAGACCCCTGCCTCTCTGTCACCATGCCGTCCCTACATACTTGCATCACCAGCCTCAGCAGCACCTCTGCTCCTCCCAGGAAGCATCCTGTAGACCCCCCCAGGCTGCCCTGCATAGGCCTCTGCCTAGCCTTCCATGTTCTTCAGTCCTTTTCTACCTGTGACTGTCTCTCGAGGGCTGCCCACACCTGACGTGCAAAGTCAGAACCACAATAACAGACTTCCATTCATCCACCCACAGTCGTCTCATCTTCCTCCTCCCAACAGGCCTTTGAGGGGCTGCTATTGACATCCCTGTTTCCTAGTAGAGGAAACTGGAGCTCAGGAAGGTTGTATAGTCAGGGTTCGTCAGAGAAACAGAACCAATAGGTTGTCACACACACACACACAGTGAGAGGTTGTTAGTTTTAGAGAATTGGCTTATGAAGTTGTGGGGATGGCAAATCAGAAATGTGTAGGGTGGACTAATAGGCTGGAGATTCGGGCAAGGGTTGATCTTGCAGCCTGGAGTCCTGGAGCAGTCTGGACGCAGAGTTCCTTCTCCCTCAGGGGACCTCAGTCTTTCTCTTAGAGCCTTCAACTGATTGGATGAGGCCCACCTACATTGTGGAAGGCACTGGGCTTCACCCTGAGCCACTGATGTAAATGTTCATCTTTTCTAAAATATACCTTCACAGCCATACCTGGACTGGTGTTTGACTGAAAGACTGGGCACTGTGCCCAGCCAAGTCGACCCACAACATCAGCCACCATAGAGGTAGAGATATTTGCCCAGGGAAACACAGCTTGTCAAAGCAGATTAGGATCTCACTGGATCTGACCCTGCTGACCCCAGAAGGCTGTTGGCATTGACCAGGGACTTAAGACAGTGTTGCCTCACAGGAGTGGGAACAGTCAGAAACATTTTGTCTATAACTGGGACAATTCTGTTAAATGCTTAACATTCTGGCTTGCTGCTACTAAATCCACTAGGAAAAGATGCTGATTGCTGCCACCAGGGTAAGGTGGGCAGAGAGTGGACTGGTCACCTGGCTTCCTTCCCATGACTGTGTCTGGTGAAAGGAGATGTTGATCTCGTGTATTTGCCTGAGTTGGTTTACTTTGCTTCTCTCCCTGCTGTTGTAAGGATTTACCGATACTCAAGTGTCATTGGAAAACTTCTCGCCTGACGTTCATGTTAACATGTTACTATGCTAGCAACTGTGCAGTCTGGGGGAACACGTTACCATTTTCCATGGAAGCAGCTTGTCCATCAGAGGCAATTCATTTCAGGTCTTCGGAGACGGCAGAATTCAGGAAACAGTGGCTTGTCAAGCGTTTCTGTGGAATGTGTTGAGTGATATTTGAAACAAAAAGGTTAAAGAAAGCATTTTGAAGTGTTTTAAGAACACTCTCCCTTGGGACATTTTATAAGTAATGTTTTGAATTGCTGAAAAAATGGATTGGCTCAAGGCGGGGTGGGTCGCCTGGCAGTAGCAGGGCCCTCATCCCTCACCCCAGGCAGGGACCCAGACCATCTCTGAGCCTTGGCTGCCTCATGAAGAAACAGAAGTAGAGGGTGGTGGTGGGGGTGGGGGGAGAGAGCGAGAGAGAGCGAGAGAGAGAGAGAGTGTGCTACCTCCTTCCCAAGACTGTGAAAGGTTAATGTGGCAATGTGGGTGATGCATTGGTGCCCCCGGCCCATCTCAGGACCCTGCTCAACAAGAATGGTGCCCTCACCCACTGCCCCCCAAGACTTAGAAGCCTGGTCTGTCTTCTCCAACTCCAGAGTCCATGCATGGGGCCCTGGACATGCATTTCTGGTTTAAAATCTTTTGGGTCTTGGTGATGGTTTCTGCAGGGTGTGTTCTGTGATTTAGCAATTGTCCTTCCTCATATATCTGCGACCTGGAACAGATGTCAAAGGCTTGAATGCCTTCCAACATCTTCAGAGGGTTTCCACCCCCAGAGAAAACCTCAGGAAATTAGCAGGAGAGATTCTAGGTGGGGCTGGCAGGACGGTCAGGCCTGCAGGGCATTGTGGAAGAGGGAATCCTTGGGAACGTGGGCCCAGGTGGGTCTCTGGGGCACGGGGAGGCTATGGCCGGCTCCCCCAGGTGTGACCCTGACCCTGACCGGCTCTCTCGCCGCTCTGGCTGCAGGTGGGCAAACTGCGCGAGCGGCTGCAGGAGGCGAAGCTGGAGCGCGAGCAGGAGCAGCGGCGGCACACGGCCTACATTTCCGAGCTCAAGGCCAAGCTGCACGAGGAGAAGACCAAGGAGCTGCAGGCGCTGCGCGAGGGGCTCATCCGGCAGCATGAGCAGGAGGCGGCGCGCACGGCCAAGATCAAGGAGGGCGAGCTGCAGCGGCTGCAGGCCACGCTGAATGTGCTGCGCGACGGCGCGGCCGACAAGGTCAAGACAGCGCTGCTGACCGAGGCGCGCGAGGAGGCGCGCAGGACCTTCGATGGAGAGCGCCTGCGGCTGCAGCAGGAGATACTGGAGCTCAAGGCCGCGCGCAAGCAGGCGGAGGAGGCGCTCAGCAACTGCATGCAGGCCGACAAGACCAAAGCCGCCGACCTGCGCGCCGCCTACCAGGCGCACCAAGACGAGGTGCACCGCATCAAGCGCGAGTGCGAGCGCGACATCCGCAGGCTGGTACGTGCCGCCCCCTACCCAGCCAGCGCGCGAGCTCGAGCTCGCAGCCTTCCCTCCCTGCACGCGTGGGGGAAATGCGCAACTCCGAGGACCTGCTGGGCTCCAGGCATTGTTCAAACCACTGAGGCCCCAGCTATGTCCCTGCCGTCTTGGGTGTGGTAAGGAGTCTTTCGGGCTGCAGGGAAACAGCTCAAAGAACAGTTTCCCCATTTGTCAAAGGAGCTTAGTGGAGACTAGCCAGGGTTGTTGCGAATGCATCGTGATCGCAAATCTAAGTGCCGGGCATTTATTGATTCATTTACTTCATCACCCAGGAGCAGACTTCCACCTTCCAGGTAAGAGGCCGGCCAATTGGCTGCAACAACAAGGGAAAAATATAAATTGCAAATAATCCTGTTTGGAAAGGTACTGGAAATCTGCGGAGTGTGGATGAGCTAAAATTCCAAAGGGAAAGGGAAAGAGCCCTGCCTAGGTGGCCTGAGAGTTGCCAGCTGCTTCCTTCCCTGGGGGCATCTGTGGATTCTGGGTGTGGGCTGAAGATTGGATGTCCTAGGAGAGATGAGTAGGACTTTTTGCCATCTCAGGGTGGGCATGAAACAATGGAAACCAGAGGAGCCCCACCTAGGCCAGCTTGCTGCACAGGAGACCTGCCCGAGTTCTGGAGTGATGGGGGAGGCCGGTGAGCTCAGCTGGAAAGGCAGAGTGACAGCTCCCATGCCCTCACTGGATGTAGGAGACAAAGGGAGGGGGCCTGCCAGGAACACATGAGGAGTCTGCCCCTCAGGGCATTTGTCACACTTTGAAGCTGTGTGGGGCAGGAGGCTAAGAAGTAAAGTAAGCTGAAATTTTCAGACTGGATCAAACAATAACAGTGATATTTACAAGAGAGACATCTTAATTATGAGGACATGGTGACACTGAGCATAAGAGGATGGGGAGAGATACATTGTACAAACACTTCTCCAAAGCACAGCTGGTCTGACTGTATTAATGTCAAAGGCTCTAAGGCAAGAAATGATAATAAAGACACAAAGGGACAGTACTTAATAATAAAGGGTCAATTTGGTGGGAATGCATTCAATAAACAGAACCTCAAAATGTATAAAAGAAAAAACTATCAAAACTAAAAGGAGTAGACAAATCCACAGTCATAGTTGAGGACGAACACACTTCTATCAGCAAGCAGTAGAACACAGACAAAAAAGTGAATAAAGATATGCAAGATTTCACCAACACTGTTAACCAGCGTGAACTTACCTGACAGAGCACTCAATTCCACAACTGTAGAATACTGTGGACGTGACATACTTCTATGAAAATAGACCACATTTCAAACTTTTTGTGTTGTAATTAGTCCTTAGAGCAAAACATGTTTTAGACAAAAAGAAGAAATGCTGAAAATCAAGCATCCAAGCTTCCATCTCAAAAAAGAAAACAGCAAATTAAACTCCAGAGAGTAGAAGGAAGGAAATTTTAAAGAGCAAGAAACACTGAAATAAAATCAATAAAGAAAATCAACGAATTCAAGAGTTAATTAAAATTGATGAATTGACAAACATTTAGCAATATCGATAAAGCAAAACAGAGACAGTAAGTTACCAATATCAAAAATGTAAAAGGGGAAATACCACAGCTCCTACAGACAATAAAACCACTGGAAACAGCATATACCCATAAACTTGAAACCTCGATAAAATGAACACATTCCCTGAATAAGCATAATGTACCAAAACTGACACTACAACAAATAGAAAATCTAAGTAGTCCTATAGCTTTTCCTACGAAGAAAGGCCCAGACCTAGATGGCTTCACAAGTAAATTCTTTTAAGTATTTGAGGAAGAAATAAAACTAATTCTAGCCAAACTCTTCCAGAAAATAGAGACATAGAAACATATTTTAATTAACTCACGAAGCCAGTGTAACTCTGACTTCAAAACCAATAACATTACATGATAAGAAAACTTTTGGATTACCTGTTGTGAACATAGATACAAGAATACAAGCAAGATATTAACATATAAAGTCCAGAAATATATAGAAAGGCTAATAAGCCATAACCCAGCTGTGGTTATTCTGAATATACAAATATTGGCTTAATATTCTAAAATCGGTGAATATAATTCAACATAATAATATGATGAAAGAGAAAAACCCATATGGTCATCTTAATAGATGCAGAAAAATCTGTTGATAAAATTTAACTTCATGATATAAACTCTCAGAAAACCAGGAATAGAAGGGAATTTCTCTAATATGATAAATGGTTCTATCAAAAATCTATTACAAGCAATATATAGCGATGAAATATTGAACATTTCCAACCCGAGTTCAAGGTCAAAGAAGATGTTCACTATTACCACTCCTATTCAACATAGCACGGGCCAGGATGTCAAATACAAAAGACAATAAAGTAAATAAAAATTCTAAAGATGGAGAAAAAAAGAAAACTCATTATTTGCAGGTGCTATGGTCGTGATGTAGAAAATCTAAGAGACCTATTTTAGTTCATTACTGTTGCTATAGCAAAATAACACAGACTGGGTGATTTGTATATAATAGGAATTTATTCCTTATCATTCTGGAGGCTGGGACGTCCAAGATCCGGGCACTGGCAAGCTCAGTATCTGGTAAGGGCCCAGTTTCTTCTTCTCAGATGGTGCCTTGAATGCCATGTCCTCACGTGGCAGAAGGAATGGAATAACAGAAGAGAGGCAGGCAGCTCATATTTCTCTTATAAGGTCACTAACCCCCTTCACAAAGGCTTTGCCCTCATGAATTAATCACCTCTTAAAGGACCTAACTCTTAGTACAATCATATTGGTGATAAGTTCCAACATATGAATTTTTGCGGGTTACATTCAGAACATGTCAAGACCCTACAAACTATTAGAATTAATAAGTGAATTTATCAATGTCTATATATACAAGGTACATACACAAAAATAAATTGTTTCGATATGTTAGCAGTGAACAAGTAGAAAATGAAATTAAAAAAAAATCATTTACAGTAGAGCACCAAAAAATTCAAATACCTAGGAATAAATCTAATGTAAGTTGTGTAAGATGTCTCCCTTGAAAACTATAAAACATTGCTGAGAAAAATTTAAGGAGATCTAAATCAATGGAAAGGGATACCATTTTCATCGATTGGAAGACTTAGTATAGATATCAGTTTTTCCATGACTGATGTACAGATTCAGTGCTGTCTCTTACCAAAATCTCAGCAGACTTTTTTTGAAACAGAGTCTTGCTCTGTTACCTAGGCTGGAGTGCTGGGATTACAGATACCCACCACCATGCCTGGCTATTTTTTTTTTTTTTGTATTTGTAATACAGATGGGGTTTTGCCGTGTTGGCCAGGCTGGTCTCAAACTCCTGATCTCAAGTGATCCACCTGCCTCGGCCTCCCAAAGTGCTAGGATTACAAATGTGAGCCACTGCACCTGGCCCCCAGCAGACTCTTTAAATGCAGACATTGGCAAGCAGATTCTAAATTTGATGTAAAAATTGAAAAGTTGTGGAATGGCAATCTTGAAGAAGAAAAAAATTGGAGGTCTCATGTAACCTATAACAAAGTTTACTACAAAGCTACAGTAATCAAGACAGTAAGGCTGAAGGTTAGAGAGACAGGTCAGTGGAATAGAAGAGTCCAGAAGTACATCCACATGTATGTGCAAGAAAATACTATATATATAGTGTGTATGTGTATATATATACACACATATATACATATACACATACATATATATAGTATGTATGCATCTACATGTATGTGCAAAAATTACTATATATCGTGTGTATGTGCATATATATACACACATATATACACATACTATATAATGTACATATACATGTATACACTATATAATGTGTATGTGTGTATATATGTATATACATACACAATATATATATATGAATATGTATGTGTGTGTGTGTGTGTGTGTGTGTATGTACATATAGTCTGAAGTCTCTATCATACTATCCACAAAAATTAATTCAAAGTGGTCCGTAAACCTGCATGTAAAAAGTAAAACAATAAAGCTACTAGTAGAAAACAGACTATTTTCATGATCTTGGGACATGGTAAATATTTCTTAAGCAGGACACAATACACTGTTTACATAAATATACTATTAGCGAGAGTTGTACATTAGACATGAAAAGGCACCAATAAAAGAGAGACAAGGCAAATTACAGAATGGGAGAAGAGATATTCAATGCCTATACCACAAAGAGCTTTTGTGCAGATTATAAAAACAACTATAAAATGTGAAAAATAATTCAATTAAAATGGGCAAAAACTTAAAAGAATATTTCAAAAACGGGAAAATTTAAAGACTAACAAATATGTGAAAAAGTGTTCAACCTCATTGATCATCAGAGAACCACAGTACAATTACAACTAGATATAAATTCTCAACCACTAGAATGACTAAGAAAACCCCAGACAATAGTAAATGTTGGCTAGCATGTGGAGGAATGGGTACTGTCATTCTGATAGGACTGTAAAATGGTATAGCCACTTTGATAAATGGTTTGGTAGTTTTTTTAAAAAGTCAAACATAAGTACACTTATGAACTCTGTAATTCTACTCCTAAGGATCTACCCAAGAGCAGTGAAAAGACATATGTATATAAAGACTTGTACGTGAATGCTCATAGCAGCATTTTAATAGTCAACAAATGGGAAAAGCCCAAATATCCATCAGTTGGTGAATGGATAAACGTGGCATATCTATATAACACAAAGTGATTCAACAATAAGAAGGTATGAAATATTGATATATGCTACAATATTGATAACATTTCTGGACATCAGAAACATTATGCTAAATGATAGGAGCTATACACAAAAGACTTCATATTGTATGCTTCCGTTTATATGAAATACCCAGAATAGCCATATCTATAGAGACAGAGAGTAGGTTAGTGGCTGATGGGGACTAGTTGGAATGGAGATTAGCTGTAAATGAGCATGAGGGATCTTACTGGGTGAGGAAGGTGTTTGTTCTAAGACAGATTATAATGATGGTTCCACAACTCAGCAAACTTACTAAAAATGGATGAAGTTCATGATATATAAATTAAACTCCAAAATGTTTAAAATAAGAAAAATTGGAAATTTAAATAGGATTGATAAAAGTTTAATGGTGGATCTTGTATTCGCACTTAAAAAGAGCATATTTAAAAGAGGAAGAAAAACACACAAACAACACTGCCCAGGCACCAGGATGGCTAAATAATAAATAAATAAATAAATAAATAAATAAATTCACAGTCAGGAATGATGGTTAATACCAAACAACCCCAGACTGTCCACTTGGGTGGCTATGACAGTGAGACCTTTGCTTTCTGGTTTCAATGTACATGGACTTTTGTTTTTTGCACAAAATTATTTAAAATATTTTATAAAATTACCTTTCTGCTATATGTATAAGGTGTATGTGCAACATAAATGAATTTCATGTTTAAAATTGGTCTCATCATCAAGATATTTCATCATGTATATGCAAATATTCCAAAATCCAAAAATCCTCAAATCTGAAACATTTCTGGTCCCAAGCATTTCAGATAAGGGACCCATACTCCCATT
Organism: Cacajao melanocephalus; assembly: GCA_963573385.1. Lineage (NCBI taxonomy): Eukaryota > Metazoa > Chordata > Mammalia > Primates > Pitheciidae > Cacajao > Cacajao melanocephalus. The sequence continues at coordinate 45,649 of CAUYLG010020816.1, forward strand.
TTAGAGGGTAGAAGTTAAGTGGGAATTTTATACTCAGTTTCAGGCCATTGATCCTCTTTAAAAACTCAATTCTGAATGATACAGGATTAAAGGAATGTTCAATGGGATCTGAAAAAGAATTTGTTATCATGATAATGACAAATATTATTCTACCCTGTTTCCCCAACAGAGTATTTGATGCACAGATGACATTCAGGCCTTCAGAAAAATGGGGAGTGAAGATATAGCTTGGGAGACGCTTTAAACAATGTGGCAGAGAGTTAATATCCTCAGTGTATTAAAAGTTTGTCAAGTTTACAAGAGAAACAGTGGGAATCTATCATTAGTCAAGGCATGGGAATACACAGTTCACAAAGAAGAAAAGTAATGCTTATTAAATGTAAAGATGAGTTCAAACTCACCAGTCATGAAATGCAAATTAAAAGAGCAGGATGCTATCATTCCCAATCAAATTAGCCAGGATTTTTTTTAAGGTGGGGTATAATTCAAGCATCAAAAGAGAAGACAGCAGGTGCCTTTGGCAGGTTGTTCTCTGCCTCAAGGCCTTTGCACAAGTCCCCCTGTGTCCTCGGCCAGGAGTGCTCTGCCCCCGATCTTTGCACGGCTGGTTCTTTCTCACTGAGTGGCTCCCACCTCAGTGCCCCCGTGCAGGGAGGCCTGCCTGAGCATCATCTAGACCAGCCCCAAGTCACTCAGTTACTGCCACCTTTTCCCATCCGTGCCACAGCACTTCTTATCTGATAGTTTTACCTGTCTCTCTTTGATTGTTTCTTGCGTGGTTCCCCCTACTAGCATCCAGGTTCTGTAAGGACAGGGATTGAGTCTGTCTTGTTCACTGTGAAAGCTCAGAGCCTAGTAGTGTGATGCAAAGCAGATGTCCCTGCCTTTGTGCAAACAACAGCTTTATGCACGCTTCTGCCCTTTAGTATGCTAATTCCACTTCCAGGAGTCTACCGAAGGAAATGTGCAAAAGCATGCACAAAATCTTATGTATAGATCAGATGGTGCCATGTGTGTTCTGCCAATGGTCGATTGCATCCGCATTTGCTGCCTCGAATTTCTGAGTCAGGACAATGACTCAGGCATTTATGACAAGCTAGAGGGACTTGGGAATGTGAACACAGCAGGTTAACACTGAAAAAAACAAGATGCATGGCTGCAAACACAGTACTCTGTCTTGCAGATGTAGAAGGAGGGGAAGCTGGTGACAGGTTGGCAGGGGCTGCCTCTGGATGCTGACATCATGGGGGTTTCTGTTTCCTTCTCTGTTCTTCGTCGTATTTTTAATTTTTCTTCCTTCCTTTCTTCTTTCTTTCCTTTCTTCCTTTCTTTCTCTTGGTCTCTCTATCCCCTTCCTTCCTATCTTCTTTCTTTCCCTTCTTCCTTCCTTTCTTCCCTCTTTCCTTCCCTTCTTCCTTCCTTCACTTCTTCTTTCTTTCTTTTCTTTTCTTTCCCTCCCTCTCTCACTTTCTTTCTTTCTTTTCTTCCCCTCATCCTTCCTTTGCTTCTTCTTTCTTTCTTTCATTTCCTTCTTTCTTTTCTTTCCCTCCCTCCCCCCACTCCCCTTCCTCCCTCCTCCCTCCCTCCCTTCCTCCCTTCCTCCCTGCTTCCCTTCCCTCCTTCTTCCTTTTTTTCTATCTTTTTTTTTTTGACAGGGTCTTGCTCTGCCGCTCAGGTTGGAGTGCAGTGGTTCAATCACAGCTCACTGCAGCCTCAACCTTCTGGGCTCAAGCAATCTTCCCACCTCAGCCTCCTGAGTAGGCAGGACCACCATGCCCAGTGAATTTTTTCTATTTTTTGTAGAGACAAAGTTTCTCCATGTTGCCCGGGCTGGTCTTGAACTCCTGAGCTTAAGCAAACTTCCCGCCTCTGCCTCCCAAATTGCTGGGATTACAGGCATGAGCCACTGCGTCTGGCTGTATTTTTCATTTTCTGTAATGGATCTGCATTCCTTTCCTAATAAGGTTTAAAGCTTTATTTTTAAAAGAGTGCCACTGTTGGGAAATAGTTTGACAAGGTGGGAGGAATCAAGGCATGGCTTAAGGCCTTGGGCCCTAGGATATCACCTAGGAGAAGGGGGGCCAATGGGCCATCCTAGGCTGGGTGCCTGTTTACTCCCAGGACTGTCTGCTGAGCCCTTTCACTGGGGCCCCGCTGTTTTCTCAGATGATTCCTCCTGTCGGTTGGGTAGGAGTGGCTCATTTCTGGCCTTCTCTGTGGCCCTTTCACATCCAGCTTGAGGCATCTGTGAGATAAAGGAGAGTGTTTTCTTTCCTTTTTTTGCCGGAAAATCACGGAAGAGAGGCTATATATTTTCCGGGCACTCCATTTGGTGAGCACCTGCTGTGAGCCAGACCCAGAGCTAGCACAGATTGTTTGAGATTTTATTTTATGCTTTGATAAAACCATAATGATTGTTTTTAAAACTCATGAACTGAGAGTGGCATGTGTTCGATGCATGTTCCCTGGATAGATGCCTGCTGGGCTAGTCTTCGGGGGATTGGTGGGGGGGTGGGCTGTGGCCAAAACCTGCATGGCCATCTGCAGAGAGCGTGCAATCTACAGGGGTGACAGGTGACCAGGTGACACCCCCTCCCATGTGATCTCAGCTTGGGAGGAGAAGGGCAGGACATCTGGGGACTGCCTGACTCAGCTTGGGCAGCAGAAAGGAGGGAAGATGCAGCCTCCCTGGGTGGGTAGAACTCTGGAGCCCTGCCCACAGGTTGACTAGAAACATTGAGTGGTGGCAGGTGGAGGCACTGGGCCAGGACATGTCCCCCCACCGATTCCCACACCCTGCAAACCTGGCTCCTTCTTTGAGGAAAGTGACCTTTTCCCAAGTAAGCATCATTCCTCTCTGGAGACAGGATACTTTTCAGGGCATGGCAGCCACGCCTTCTTGTACAGGTGGACATCATTCATTGTAATACAGGAGTTGTCTGGTTTAGGACTCTTATGTTTAAGAGACTGCTGACCTTTATGAGGCGACTGTTTTGTGTAAGGATTCGAGTGATTGTGTCTGAAGCTCTCTTTCTGGGACAGCTCATTGGGTTGATTATCTGCCTTGGAAGCAGCAGCACATGATCTGCACTTGCTGCCAGTTGCTGCCTGTGAATAGTAAACAATCAGTTTAATGGGAGCTGGACACTGTTTCTAGTATCCACGGCAATGGAATTTGCTGTCAGTCAGAATGGCCCTAGAACACACTGAGCTCTGGGTAGGAAGACAGTTCCCCCTCAATTGAATATTTATTTACTGGGTTATAGATAAAAATAAGACATGGTTCCAGTCAGCAAAGAGCTTACAGTTAACAGGAGTGTGGGCAGATTATTCTAGCATGGGCAGGGCAAGTCAGTAATAGGATTATGCAAGCCAAAGAGGCAGCAACAAAGAAGAGGATGTGGTCATTCCTGTGGGTAGATGCAGGAGTCATTTCACAGAGAAAGTGAGGTCTGAGCTGGGTTTTGAAGGATGCATAGGAGTTTGTTAGGTGATCCCATGCAGAGGGAGAAACACTGGCAAAAGTTTGGAAGTAATAGGGGTGTGATGTGATCGTTTTGATCATATCTCTAAAATAGCCATGGTGATATCTGATACTTGGATTCCCAGTAAAATACAAAATGAAAATATAATGGAATCCTGTTGTCAAGTACTGGAGACTTTATTTTCTTCCTTTTAATAAAAGTTTTAAAAGTGTGAAATATTTCTGGCAAAAGGAGTAGCGATGAGATCACGAACACTTTGTGCCTACCACACAGCAGATGAAGCATCACAGGTAGAATCGAGGCCCCTGCACTGAATCTGGGGGAATGATTCCCAGGAATGCATTTCTGCTTATATCTCCTATGCATGTGATAATGACCAATACAGTGGGTCTGCACGAACACTGAAAAGGTTTTCTATTCTCTGCCTTCTGATGCCTTGGGGTCAAGGACCCTCTCAGAAGGGGCCGTGCTTCCCTGCAGATCTCACCATGCTGTGCACTGAGAGCTTCAATGGCAGAGTAACGATGAAGGGTATTTTGCTTCAATTCTGTCTTTTCTTCCTTTAGACTTCATAGCTGGGCAGAATAAACAATGTTCTCTTAATGGCTTAAAACCCAACTCTGCCAAGCTCAGTGCATTCCCAGAGGAGCAGGAAGGGGGTGTGGCCATGGGGAGTGGAGCCTGCCCTGCGGAGGAAGTGGGGGGCGTGCTTGGGTGTCCTCTCCGGCGTTGGTACACACGTCCATTGGCAGGAAATGGTTCTTTACCCAGTGTCTCATTTTGTAGCACAGGAAGGAGATTGGGGAAAGTGAATGACTTTAGAGAGCAGAAGTGCCTGTACCCACACTGGTCCCCCTTCACTGACAGTACAGGGCTCCTCTGCATGCAGGTCATGGGCTGGCTAGGATTCCACCACACCTGGAGCTGCTCTTCAGGTGAGGATGGCTGGGAGGGAGGAGGCAGGACACCCCATGAAAGGCACTGAGGGTGTTTCTGGGGACAAAGGGAGCACTCTCTTTTCTTTCTCTTAACTTTTCAAAAGTCCTGATGATTTGAGGATGTATTCATTTATTCCCCACCCTCAATATCTGAAAGACTCTGAGATTCCAAAGGTTCTTAGAACTGAGAGCCTCCTGGGGAGGTAGCGAGTGTCCCTGCAAGGGGAAGTGTAAGTTGGGGCTGGAGCAGTCTGTGGGAGATGAGATGCTGGAAGAGATTTTGGGACTGGAGGCAGGTGACAAGGCGTCCTTTTAAAGTCCTCGTTCGGCTACAGCCTGGGTCCCACAGTTGGTGGCAAACCCCCAGTTCACGCCTTGACCCCATACTGTGCCAAGAATGGCAGAAAAGATGTGTCAGTTTAAAATTTCTAATGTATAGACAGTGCAAGCACACCAATGCTGAGACCTTCGAAACAGTCTCCAGCCCCTTTTCTCTATCATGTGTGTTCATGTGTGTGTGTGTTCGGGGGAGACGTCGTCACATGGTGGGAAGAGAAGCCTTTGGGGAGAGACTGACTTGGGTGGTTCTGGGCTCCCCCTTTGTTTGCCGTGTGACCCTGGGACAGGTGGTCACTGTCTCCAAGTCTTTAGCACCTCACCTATAAAATGGGGGTATTCCCACATCTGCCCAAAGTTAGAATTAAACAAGCAAGTGAGCTACAGCATCTAGCAGCTTATGGTTTCCGTAACATGATACCTATAAAATGTGTTCCTCGGTTATAGGAAAATTGTATATGTAAAAGAAGAAAAATGGGGAAAAAAACTCCTGTGTATTTGCACAAGAGACAGATTGAGCTTAATTTTAAGTGTGCCAGGGATCCAGTATCATAAAGGCTGCATTTCCATTTCAATGCCAAACAAAAATCTCCCCCAATCAGGTATCTCAGTGTGTGGATGGTTTTCACCCAAAATGGCCCACTTAGGAGAAGGAGTGAAAAGAACAAATGTCCATTTCTCCTATTCACCCACACCCTGTCTGATAAATGCCACTCCTTAAGCAAACCTGTTGCCCAGGGCAACACATTCAGAAGATGGGCTGCTGGTTTCATTTCTTTGTCAGCTAGATTGGATTAGAAATGCAGGAAGGCTTTTAGACTTCTGTCTACACATTAGGATGCCTCTTACTAAAAGAAGAGAAGAAAAGGTGATCATCGTTAACATGGGGCAGTGACGCTGTAGCTTAAGGTGGTCATGGTCAACATGGGGCAGTGACGCTCTAGTTTAAGGTGGTTATGGTCAGCATGGGACAGTGACGCTCTAGTTTAAGGTGGTTGTGGTCAACATGGGGCAGTGACACTCTAAGGTGGTCGTGGTCAGCATGGGGTAGTGACAGTCTAATTAAGGTGGTTCTGGTCCACATGAGGCCCCCAGCTTTCCCCTCAGAAGGGGCTCTGAGGTGTGGCCCTGATCCTCACGGTCTCCCATGCCCATGGAGCACCATCACATCTTTGTCCAGGTTGGCAGTAGGCAGGTGGGTGAAGAAGGGTGTGTGGACTTCACTTGAGAATGCTTTTCTTTTAGAAGTCCCTCACACTTCCACTTCCACCTCTCTGTCCAGAGCTTACTCAGCTGTGCCTGCTGCAAGGAGGGCTGGGAAATGTCGGCCCCTATGGCTTGCCCTGCAGCTTCTGAGAAACCATGGTGTGGTGCTCTGTTAGTTTACTGGGGGCAACTGTGACAAAGTACCACAGGCTCAGAGACTTATAATAATGACATTTATTTCCTCTACAGTTCTGGAGGCCAGAAGTCCCAAATCAAGGTATCGGCCAGGCTGTGCTCCCTTTGAAGGCTCTGGGGTGAGAGATTTTTCTGGCCTCTTGCAGCTTGCGGTGTGGCCGGCAGTCTTTGGCATTTCTTGACTTGCAGTTGCACCCCTTCAGTCTCTGCCTGCACATGCCTTCTCCCCTGTGTGTCTGCATCTTGTCCTCTTCTTTTAGGATGCCAGTCCATGGGTGTAGGCTCTGCCCTAACCTGGTATGACCTCATCTTAATTTGCATCTTCATTTCATCTGCAAAGGCCCTATTTCCAAGTAAGGCCACATTCTGGTTTTTGGGGTAGATGTAACATTTTGGGGGATATTATTTGCCCCACTACAGGTACCAAGAATGAGAATGGATGTCGGGGTAGTGGCCTCTGATTTCATCTTTCATTCCCCCAAGCTTTGCAATAAAGTGGAGCTCATCAAATCAGTCATGGGTCGGTGGGCTTGTTTTCACTGAGATGCATTTCCTGGTAGACTTGATTGCCAAGAAACGACTGGGTTCTCTTCCTACAGGGCAGAAGGGACAGTGAGGGCTTGGAGAGGACAGTCTGAGTTTGAGTCATGGTTCTGCTGCCAGCTAGAGCATTCGCACATGCCCCTTTCTGAGATTCAAGTTTGTGTGTATCTTGGGGTAAATGATGTCCATCTTAAGGATCTTTTGAAGACTCAGAGAGTGTCTCTTAAGTACAAATTACTACCTACTCACAGTAGCATTAAGAGAGGAGCGATAGCCAACATCAAGTTTGTCATTCTTTCTGGAACTCTGTTGATTGAGATTCTTTTAGTTGCAAGTGACAGAAATCCCATATCAAACCAGCTTAGGCTATGGGAGTCTGTTGGCTCTTGTAACTAAAGTCACGAGATTCGCTGTAGGTACAGCTCCAGGTGCCCTAATGATGTCACCCAGGATCCCGGGTTCTTGGGCTCTGCCCTGCCTCCTGCTGTGTCATTCCCGGGCTATGGGCTCTCATACTGTGCTGGGGAGATGCCACCATTGTGCCATGTCCTGCATTCTTACTCCACACAGCCCAGAGTCCCTTTCTTAATTCCTAAGGAAAAACAGGAGGATCCTGGCACCACCCTCTTTTGGCCATCGGTTCTGATTGGCTTGTGCATCTATCCCTGAAGCAATTATTGTTGGGACAGGCACATTTGGGTGGCATGAGCCAATGGGTGACTGCCCTGGGAACTTGCAGTGGTCTTGGTTCCACCCCTTTCCTACTGCACATGTGAGACTGGGCGTGTGGGAGGAGGGGAAATGGATGCAGAAAGGAAGCTGAAGGATGTCCCACAAGGTGAGCAGTTCTAGGAAGCTGGGGATCTCCTCAGGGTCCTGAGGGCAGCGAGGTAGGATCACTAAGAACTCAGCTTGTGATCCAGCAGCAAAGACAGTAAACGGTGAGTGTGCCTGCCACTTGCTACATGAGCTTGGCCAGTCTCAACCTCTGGGGTCTCAGGACTCTCCTGCTGGCTCCAGAACATGTTCTGCATTGGCCATCTGCCCGTTTCTAGATGCCATCTCTCCTGTTTGAGAATATTTTCTAGGAAACTTTCTAGTGGTATCTGAAGCAGAAGCCCTCTGTCTCACTGGGGGATTGGTGCTCTTCCAGATGGAGAATTTGGGATCCTGGAGATATCTTGCTCGAGATGGTGCTGCCTTTTGTGGGGAGCTAGTGGAAGGCAGTGGTGGGGGCTTCACAGCAAAGCTGACACTGAGGGGCACAGGCGAGAACCCTCCCTTACTGGTGATGGACAGGCTGTTAGCTTGCAACACCCTCAACTAACCCTACCAATTTCCCTCACTTTGATGCTATTTTTTTTCCCCTCGTAGCACAAATCACTTTCAATCACTATGATGTCTGCTTATTTATTATGTTTATTGCCTACTTCTCCCTCCTGCTGAATAGAAGCTCCCAGGGCAGGGAGTCTGATCTGTTTTTCTCACTAACATTTCTCAGCACCCATGGATAGTGCTCAGCTCAGTATGTGTTGAATTAATGAAAGCGTGCTTGAGTGGATTAAATGAATGAACTCCTTCTGCATAATTCTTTCTGCTTCCGGGTTGGCATCTACATTGGCAATGGTGTTTTCAGCATGTTTAAGGATTCCTCCTGTGGAACGGACAGCGCTCCTACCCATTTGGAAGCTGCCATACTCGGGATGTGGGATTTGGCCCAAGAAAGTAGATACTGGTGGATCATCACCAGGGGGAGCAGTGGGCACGTTCAGCGGCTGCTTAGGAGAAACTGCACGGGGCACCCGTTGCAGGGGCCAGGAGATCATCCTGGCCGATGAAAATAGCCTTTTGCCTTCCAAAGAAAGGTGCCTCAGAGAGCTCTTAAGTACAATTTAGTACATAGCTCACAACTAGCATGTAAGAGAGACATGATAACCTCCTGTAAGTTTGTTGTTCTTTCCTGAACTCTATGTCAATCAGGATTCTTTTGGTTTCAAGTGGCGGAAATTCCACATCCGAACTGTAGCAGCGTGGCACTTGGCTGGAAAACCTCTCAGTCTGGAATCTAGGGGTACCATTTCCTTTCTTCTCTCATCTCTATGATTTTTTTTTCAGTTTTTAGTGGTCTTCTTTTAAAATAAAATAGCCTCGTGTTCCCTAGGGGCTAAAAGAGATTAACAGTGGCAGCAAACACCAGTGGTGGGCTTGCAATATGCCAGGTGCTGAGCCATATTCTTTCCATGGTTGCTCTAAAGCTCCCCAGCAATTAGGGTTGGTTCTAAAGTCTTGTTATTGTCCACATTTTACAGAGACAGAAGCTGAATCAGAGAGGTGCCCTAACCTGCCCAAAGTCGGTTGCGGGGTGGGTAGGATTTTAGCTTGCTTCTCTCTGCTATCAGAACAGGGTCCTTAACCCGAATTCTCTGCTGTGGCAGTTGTGTCTGAAATCAGGGTGTATGATTTAGAAGTAGGAGCTTTGGATTTTAATCCACTGAAATGTAACCTGCTACATGAGCCGGTTGAGCGGGAAGAGCCTTTGTGTCAGTTTCTCTGAGGCCCCTGTAACAAATGACCTCAAACTTCATGGCTTAACATGACAGAAAAAGTGTTCCCATACAGTTCTGGAGGCAAGGAGATTGAAATCATCACGTCTGCATGACCACATTTCCCCCTAAGGCTATAGAAGAGGATCCCTCCCATCCTCTTCCTGCTGCTGGTGTGGCTGGTAGACCTTGAGTTCCTCTGCTTGATTCTGTGTCCCTTCAGCCTCTGCCTCTGTCCTCACATGGCCTTCCCCTTTGTCTCTCTCTTCTGCTCTCATAAGGACACCAGTCATAAGGCCCCACCCTGCTCCAGGATGACCTCGTCTTAACTGATTGCGCCTGCAGTTTCCCTCTTTCCAGATAAGATCCCACTTTGAAGTTCCGGGAAGGGTATGGGTCTTGGGGGGCTTCTGTTCAACCAGGGCAGGGACCTCACTGGAGCATCCAGAAAAAGCCAGAGTGGGTGACCTGGGGCTGACACTTCCTCCACACACTTTTCTGGTGTGGTTTCCACACTGTCACCCGTGTGGAATGTGTTCAACACTGCGTTGAGCCTGTGTCCTCTGACACTCCCTCGTAGGAAGGCTGGACAAGACAGCCCTGGGGTGAGCTGAAGATTAAGTTCAGGTTCATATGTGGAGAGGCTGTGGTCCCTCCGAGATCTAAGCAGAGGTGTTAAGCAGCCAGCTAGTTCTGTGGCTGTGGAGCTCACAGAGAAGCCAGGGCTGGGCGTGTGTTTCAGATTTGCTGCATATGTGGGGTTGATGCCGTCAGAGAGGACCCGGCTGCCTGGGAGAGGATACAGAGTGAGAAGAGGCCCGAGCCTTGGAAACTCCAAACTTCAATGGCAGCCAGAGCAAGACAGCCTGTAAAGAAGATAGAAACAGAAGTGGCCTTGGGGAGAGGGAGCAGGAGGTCGTGAGTCAAGGAGTGACAGGGTCAGACACTGGTGAGGAGTGAGGGCAGGAGAACAGAAAGTTGTCCGGTGGGTTCTGTGGTCAGGAGAACACTGGTGGCCTTAGCAGGAGCTATCTGGTGGTGGGGGTTGGGGAGCTGTGGCCAGGCAGGAGAGGGTCAGTGGCTGAGAGGGAGGCATGGGCTTGGAGACGAGAGAGAAGCCAACTCTGCCAAGAAGCTGAGCTGCAGAGGCCTGGCTGGGGACTGGTAGTGTTTTATTTTATTTCATTAAGGTGAGAGAGACAGGAGCATACACAGATATCCGTATGCGTGTCAGGTTGAATCTATCCATGCTTCAGCCCCTAGCTCTGTCTCCTTTGTCTTGAGGGATTGACAGGAACAGGCCATGGTCTGCAGGCTGTGCTTGCTCTGCATCCAGAGTTTACTGAATTCAGTTGACCCAGGCCCAAGACACTGCTTTGACCTTTCCCTGGGCCTAAGGCCCCAGGCAGGCAGGGGAGAGATTTCCATGGTCACGAGCCCCTAGGGTTGACTGCTTATTCTTTCTCCTTTTCAGATGGATGAGATCAAAGGGAAAGACCGTGTGATTCTGGCCTTGGAGAAGGAACTTGGTGTGCAGGCTGGGCAGACCCAGAAGCTGCTTCTGCAGAAAGAGGCATTGGATGAGCAGCTGGTTCAGGTCAAGGAGGCTGAGCGGCACCACAGTAGCCCAAAGAGGGAGCTCCCGCCCGGGATCGGGGACATGGTGGAGCTCATGGGCACCCAGGTGAGGGGCAACAGCTTGTGGAAGACTTGGGCTGGTTCCCCCTCCCCCTTCTTTTTTCTACAGGAAATTCTTCTGCTCAGCTTGTCACAAAGGACACTGAAGCAGCATGTATTCATTCATTCATTCATTCACTCATTCATTCAGTATTGGAGGGGATGTTATGAATTCTTTGTGCTGGACACTGTGTGAGGTGCCAGTGTGTAGTGACCTTTGTAAGAGATGCAGGGTGGGAGGGGCCCAACCACAAGGTCCCCAGGGAGCCAAGGAAGGGTTTGAAGTCTCAGTGGGCTTCTAGATGCAGTCTTCAGAAGGTGTGCAGTGCGCTTGAGTGTTCCCCACCTTTCTGTGTGGCATGCGGGCCCCCAAATAAGGATCTCACCCATTACGTCATGTGAATTTTCTAAGAAGGCTCCACGCAACTTCTTCAAAGTACATTTGCATCTTGACTTTCTTTTTAGGATCAACATATGGACGAACGAGATGTGAGGCGATTTCAACTAAAAATTGCTGAACTGAATTCAGTGATACGGAAGCTGGAAGACAGAAATACGCTATTGGCAGATGAGAGGAATGAACTGGTGAGCAGCCTCCGAGAGAAAGATGGTGGCTCATAGGGTGCAAGGAAGCGGCCCTGGGTCCCCAGAACATGCCCTGCACAGAAAGTTAACGCAGAGGCCTTCTGGTTCTCTGAACTTTCTTTCTTACTTCTTTTTGATTAAAAATCTAATACACACTCGTTGAAGAAATCTCTTACTGCCATTTGTTTTTGCAGGAATTTATCTTTAGCAAACAGTTGTAGAAGTTCTGGGAGAAGCATGGTGAGGATGTTCATTGCAGTGTTGTTTACATTAACAACCAAACCCAAAGCAAATCAAAAATTAAAAAAACCAAAAAACCCAATTGTTCAATAGTAAAGCACTGGGCAGAGTGACTATGGAATATTTATACCATGAATTCTATACTGTCATTAAGATTGGTGATGGAGACCCTACTTAATTGACATGGAAATGTGTTCATAGTAAATTAAATGAAAAAAGTAGTTTACAGAACAAGAAAACATTGTCATCATCTTGGTTATTAGAAGTTGTTCTTTTAGGTGGCATAATTATGGGTAATTTTAATTTGTGCTTATCTATTTACTTTTTTGCATAAAATTTTATATACTTGTAAAATAAAACTTATACATTAATTTTTAAAATAATGAACATGGACTTCTGGTTAAAAAAGAAATCGCCAGTAAAAATAGCAATTTCATGAATACGTTTACATTTTCCGGATAACAGCAAAATTAATTTTTATGTAATGGCAGTTGATACATCAACTTCTTGACAGAGGCCTCATAATTTTTATGTTTGTTCTAACTTTTAATAAAGGGAAGTATATCCACAGAATATTTGAAAAAAATGAGTGGTGAAAAGTGTCAGTAAGTATCACCTCTTCACAACTTTTACAAGGATCAAAATAAATTCACTTCCTTCCAGTTTTTTTTTTTTTTTTTTTGAGACAAAGTCTTGCTATTTTGCCAGGCTGGAGTGCAGTGGCATGATCTTGTCTCACCGCAACCTCAGTCTCTTGGATTCAAGCGATTCCCCTGCCTCAGCCTCTTGAGTAGCTGGGACTACAGGCACGCACCACCACACCTGGCTAATTTTTTTGTATTTTACTAGAGACAGGGTTTCACCATGGCCAGGATGGTCTCGATCTCCTGATCATGATCCACCCGCCTTGGCCTCCCAAAGTGCTGGGATTATAAGCGTCCTTCCAGTATTTTTAAAGGCATATTTTTATGACTTTAATCAGACTGTACATCTAATACTATGTCTCTACTTTTCATTTAAATATTTATAAGCTCATAAATACTCATGAACTGCAAAATAGTTTGCTGAGTGGATTAGGAAAAAACACAGGCTTCTGGAAACACGTCAGATCAGACCGAAGTAGTTAAAAGTAGAAACTGATAAGTTTGCCAATGCTTCAGTTTTTGTTTTGTTTTGTTTTGTTTTTTTTTTGAGACAGAGTCTTGCTGTGTTGCACAGGCTAGACTGCAACAGGTTACAGTGCAATCTCAGCTCACTGTAACCTCCCCTCCCGGGTTGAAGCAATGCTCCTGCCTTGGCCTCCTGAGTAGCTGGGATTACAGGCACCCACCACAACACCCAGCTAATTTTTGTATTTTTAGTAGTGATAGGGTTTCACCAGACCACCAAGACCACTAGGCTGGTCTTGAACTCCTGACCTCAAGTGATCTGCCTGCCTCAGCCTCCCAAAATGCTGGGATTACAGACATGAGCCACTGCGCCCGGCCTCAATCTTAAAACCATGAGGTAACTACTGCTAGTTTGGGGTGGTTCTTACATGTTTCTAATGCTTAAATAAATACCTTGAAACCCACCAAGAGACTTTTATTTTATTTTGTGGTTATGAATTGGATCCCCCGCCCTGGCTGTGTATAGTTCTGCAATTTGCTTTTTTCAGTCCATTGATCAATTACAGCACTTGCCATCAGTGCTTAAAGATCTGTCTCTGTCTTTTTACCAGCTGCTTGGTTGGTAGTCCATTGTGTGAGTATACCATGTTCTGTTCAACTCTCTTCCCAACGGTGGATCTTCAGGCTGCTGCCGATTTCTGGATTCCTGTGAGGTGCCACATACCTGTCATCTCAGCCTTTGGGAAGCCAACGTGGGCAGATTCCTTGAGCTCAGGAGTTCGAGACCAGCTTGGGCAACATGGCAAAACCCTATCTCTAAAAATAAAAAAAAAATTTAATTAACCAGGCACAGTGGTGCATACCTGTAGTTCCAGCTACTTGGGAGGGTGAGGTGGGAGATCACTTGAGTCCAGGAGGTCAAGGCTTCAGTGAGCTGAAATCATGCCAGGGCACTCCAGCCTGGGTGACAAAGTGAGACCCTTTGTCAAAATAACCCATGTCATAGTGCCTACCTCCTGTCTCAAAAAAAAAAAAAAAGAAAAATGCCATGTGGAAGATACACATGTGTCTCTACTGATTTGAAATAAAGGTTCAAGTCAGTAAAGACACACATGTATCCTCTACATGGCAGTTTTTTTGGCGGGGGAGGTTTCTAGAAGTAGAATGGATGGGTCACATGGTACATTTTATATTTCAGCCGATACTATCAGAATATTTTACCTTAACATTTATAGCCTGGGGAGTAAAAGCAGGGCTCTAGAGTCAGTCCCTTGTGTTTGATTCTTTATGAAATCACACCACCAATCTTTGCAGAAGTGTAAAGCATTCTTGGCACTTTCTTTGTGAAGTTGGTCCCATTGCCTCCTCCCTTTGGGCTCAGGTTCTTCTTTGTTTATAAAATGGGGATGGGGAAAGTTCCCCCTTCACACGTGGCAGCTGTGCCTGTGGTTGTCAAAATATTGATAGATAGTTAAGTTGTTTCTAATTCTTTCCATGAAAATAACCCTGAGGAGACTACCAGTATGCATTTAATTCGCACCACGTGCCTGGGAGACAGGAGCTGCCGTGATTCTCATTTGATAGATGCGAAACTGAGGCTGAGAACATGCCCATTGTCATGCAACCAGCAAACAAGTGTGTCACCCAGGACACTGGCCTCAGAAGGGATCCTAACAGGGACCGAGTTGAGTCTCTGCTCGCCTTGGTGCTGTGACCTCGGCCGTCCATCTTCAAATTGTCTGAGCCTCTGTGTCTGTTTCCAACCACAGCTGAAACGCTCGCGAGAGACTGAGGTTCAGCTGAAGCCTCTGGTGGAGAAGAACAAGAGGATGAACAAGAAGAATGAGGATTTGTTGCAGAGTATACAGAGGATGGAGGAGAAAATTAAGAACCTCACGCGGGAAAATGTGGAAATGGTGAGCCGTGGCACTCCCATCTCTATCTGGGATTCTCTAGCCCTGAACCTTCCAGTCCACATGTTCTGGGGCCCACCTGCCACCCCCCTCCCCACGAAGCACCAGAAGCAGCATTGGTCAGACGTCTCTTCCTTCTCTCCATCTGTCTTGCATTCACTGTGCTGTGGGTGTTTGTGCCAGAGAGAGTCAGACAGCTGTGTCCTTAAGCACATCCCCCATTCTCTCTGAGCCTCTTTCTTCATACATACAATGGGAATGAAAATATCAACACTTCAGAATCATTAAGAGGAAGAAATGATAGCACGCAAAGACCTCACAGGACACCCAGTATGTGAAAGCCGTTACGATGATTGCTGGCAATGCTCTGCAGAGGGCGTTTTTCCTCCAGCTAGGATGCCTAGTGTTTGTGGTCAGGGTGGGTGTCTTGTAGTTGACAGTTTACAGAATGCTTTCAGGTTCATTGTTCAGAGTAGTATCAACCCCTGTTTCACAGCTGGGAAGACAGAGGTGCTGAGAGCATGTACGCTCCACTGTCTGTACCACAGCAGGTGCAAGTGCGTGTGTGTGTGTGTAATTTGCTGTTTTGTGAAGTCCTCGCCTTCCCCTGCCTTCCCCTCCCAGCTTTCTAGGCTCATTTCAGATGTCATCTTCTATGTCCAGGCCCTGCCCATCCCTTCCTGTCAGCAGCGTGCATGGTGGCCACATATTAGTCCATTTTCATACTGCTGATAAAGACATACCTGAGACTGGGTAATTTATAAAGATAAAGTGGTTTAATGGACTCACAGTTCCACCTGGCTGGGGAGGCCTCACAATCATGGCAGAAGGCTAAAGGCACGTCTTATGTGGCGACAGACAAGAGAGATTAAGAGCTAAGTAAAAGGGGAAAGCCCTTATAGAAAACATCAGAGACTTATTCACAACCATCAGAACAGTATGGGGGAACCGCCCCTATGATTCAATTATCTCACACTGGGCCCCTCCCATAACACGTGGGAATTATGGGAGCTACAATTCCAGATGAGATTTGGGTGGGGATACAACCAAACCATATCAGGCCATCATTTCTTTCATTCTCTCATCCATCCTTCTGTCCCCTGCACCCCTAAGCCCCACTCCAGGTCTGTCTCTTACAAACATTGTTGGTGGGTAATGCTGCAGTG
Organism: Cacajao melanocephalus; assembly: GCA_963573385.1. Lineage (NCBI taxonomy): Eukaryota > Metazoa > Chordata > Mammalia > Primates > Pitheciidae > Cacajao > Cacajao melanocephalus. The sequence continues at coordinate 61,585 of CAUYLG010020816.1, forward strand.
GTCTCTCTCCCTGTGGCTGCAGAAAGAAAAGCTGTCGGCGCAGGCATCTCTGAAGCGGCACACCTCCCTGAACGACCTCAGCCTGACCAGGGATGAGCAGGAGATCGAATTCCTGAGGCTGCAGGTGCTGGAGCAGCAGCACGTCATTGACGACCTCTCACTGGTACATCTAGCATGGCTGGTGCGGCTGCCCCTGGGGTGGGTGGCACCGGGTGACGTGGGTGTCAGGAACGGGCGTTGGGGCTCAGGGTGATGCTGCTGAGCTGTGTCAGGGTCAGGCTGTGCTGACTTTGGGATGTACCAAGCTCACTGTGGTGTGCTCATGCCTGCTTCCTTCTGCCATCAAGCAGCCTTGGCTTAAATGAGATCACTGGTACCTGGGGATGGTTTCCATGGCTACCCTCTTCTCAAATCTTCTCCCTGGTTTGCTGTGGTTAAGAAGCAGCACCATTTTAAGGATGTCTTTTGCCCTTTAGAGACTGGGCATGATCTGTTCCAGAGAAAGCTTTTTGTTTGTTTCTTTGGTTGGTTTTTAGCTTAGCAGTTGCAGACTGTGAGTTTGAGCCCACAAACTTGAACTGTGTAATCAGAACAGCACTTAGCTGAGTCTGTCTGTGTGCTTTTTGGACATGTGTATGGGGCGTGCATCTATCAAAGCAGGGTGAGCATGTTAAGCAAGTGGGAAATTACATCCAGAGAATTCTGCAGCTCTCTGTGAAAGGAGCTTAGGTAACAGGCAGGGAACACCTGCAGGAAGCTTTAGCTAGATCTTAGAAGCGGAATGTGTTCTGCTCACCTGAGAGGGTATGTGATGGTCCCATGCACTGGTCTTCAAAGAATAGAAAAGCTAGTGATCAAAATTCTAGAAAAGGCTTTGATTATAATGGTCATGTTCATTTTGGCTGCCGCCATCTCTCTCTACCACTTTAACTTCTCTCTTTTTTCCTTTCATCTGTCCATCCATCCATCCACTCACCCATTCTTTCATGCTTCCATCTACTTATCTCTGCATCCATCCATCCATCCATCCATCCATCCATCCATTCATCCATCTATCTATCCATCCATCCATCTTTGCTTCATTAGATAAAAGACTCAATGCAGCTTAGGATGAAAAATATATTTCAATGAAATAACAATAAAGTCAAAAGGTGGATAATAAACTCTCCCTGTAGCTCTCAGTTCACAGAAGCAGCTGTCACTTGGGCCCTTAGAACTTGAACTAGCCATACCTGGTGCGGATGGGCAGGCACACCTCCCTTTGAGAGCCAGTGGCTTTGTTTTGTGAGATGTGAGGCCAGCTGGAAATGCCAACTGGCATGTTGTGTTTCCTTCTAGGAGAGAGAACGGCTGTTGCGCTCCAAAAGGCATCGAGGAAAAAGTCTGAAACCGCCCAAGGTGAGCCTGTGATGATACACCTGCCCTGCCTTGCCGCTGTGTCACAGATCTGCAGGGCTGATGGGTCATGGAATCGGGGGAGGTTTCACGGAGGGATCCTGAAGCAGAGACACACACGTCTCTGCATGCCTGATGATGAAAAGCCTGTCATCACCGTCTCTCAAAGCAGCATAAATATGGCCGTGTGATGCGACCCAGTTATTGTAATTTATTCATGGAAAACTTCCTGGTGAATTCTCTACTTAGGCCGCAGGGTATATTCACCCAAAATTAAAAACATAAATACTTAAAGCTTTTGAAGGATTTAAGGGACTTTCAAGATTGGTTTATATCAGAACATACCCCATTCTGAAACAAATCAAGAGCAGAGCTTTGTGTTTTTTTTGAATCACGCCGAACTGCAGTCTTTTTGGAAAATATAGGTCTGCTATTTCCTAGTAACAGTGTCTGAGGGAGCTGGGCTTGGCAAATTCAAATGCCCACAGGGACCAACCTGGAATGTAAAGAGCACATAGGAGCTGATACCAAAAAAATAAGATGTAGTTTGCATTTAAACCTGTAAATCTATTTTTCACTTCCACAAAGACACAGGCCTCCTCGTATTTTTTTTTTTTTTTTTTGAGGCAGTCTTGCTCTGCCACCCAGGCTGGAGTGCATTGGCACAGTCTCGGCTCACTGCAACCTCTGCCTCCCGGGTTCAAGTGATTCTCTGCCTCAGCCTCTCAAGTAGCTGGGACAATAGGCGCCTGCCACCAGGCCCGGCTAATTTTTGTACTTTTAGTAGAGGCGGGTTTCACCATGTCGGCCCGGCTGGTCTCCTTTGTATTGAATGCAAATGTCCTGCTTGGTTTATCTTTTGATTGAGATGTGGTTGTAGAGAAATATTTCTCATTAATAAGGACAACAGCTGTGCACATGTGATAGTGAATGGCTAAGGACATATGGTCTTGGTGTCAGGGTGACAATAGGCAGTGGTGGGGACTGTGGCAAAGTGGGCCCTGAATCCTGGTTGCTATAAGAAGGTGGACTGGTGGTGCCAGATAGTCCAGTCTTTCAAGACAAATGTAAATCCTTATCTATTAGCTTCCTAGGGCTGCCTTAACAAAGTTCTACAAAATCAGTGGCTTAGAGCCACAGAAAAAGGCTGGGCACAGTGGCTTATGCCTGTAATTCCAGCACCTTGAGACGCCAGGACTGGTGGATTGCTTGAGCCCAGGAGTTTGAGACCAGCCTGTGCAATGTAGCAAGACCCTGTCTCTACAAAAAAATTTAAAAGTTAGCTGGATGTGGTGTTGCCTGAAGTCCCAGCTATTTGGGAGGCTGAAGCAGGAGGATTGCTTGAGCCCAGGAGGTCAAGGCTGCAGTGAATTATGTTTGTGCCACTGCACTCCAGCTTCAGTGACAGTGCAAGACCCTGTCTCCAAAAAAAAAAAAAATAAAAGGAAAAAATGTATTGTATTGTCTTACAGTTCTAGAGGCCAGAATGCAGAAATTCAGATGTCGGTAGAACCATGCTCCCTCCCTCCAGAACCTATCCCAGACCCTTCCTTGCCTTCTCCTAGCTTAGAGTGGTTTCCCAGCAATCTTGGGTGTCCTTGGTTTGCAGCTTGAATTCCAATCTCTGCCTTCACTGTCAGTGACATTCTACCCGTGTGTCTCTGTTGCTTCACTTATAAAGCCACCACTCAGGCTGGATTAGGAGTCCACCCTACTCCAGTGTGACCTCATGATAACTTAACTAATGACATCTGCAATGATTCTACTTCCAAATAAGTCACATTCTGAGGTTCTGGGGTTGGGACCACAGCCTGTCTTTTTGGGGGATATGGTTTAATCCATAACACCTTACTTTGTGTGAAATTGAAGGATTTAAATCTTGGTAAATGTTGGATTTTAAATGTCTGTAAGGCTGTGGTCCAAATACAGGGTTAAGCATCCCTAATCCAAAAATCCAAATTCCAAAATGCTCCAAAATCTGAAGGTTTCGAAGCACCAGCGTGGGACCAGGAGTGGAAAATTCCATACTCAGTTTCATGTGACAGTTGTAGTCAAAACATGGTCAAAACTTTGATTCATGCACAAAATTATTTAAAACATTATATACAATCACCTTCAGGCTATGTATCATATATAAAATATATATGAAACAAATGAATTTCATGGGTAGACTTGGGTGCCATCCCCAAGATACCTTATTCTGCAAATATTCCAAAATCTGATAAATATCCAAAATCCCTTCTGGTCCCAAGCATTTCAGATAAGGTACACTCAACCTGTAAAATATGTATCTGTGGGCCACGTAAAATCTATCTATCTATCTATGATAGGTTAAGGTCCTAACCCCAGTAACTCAGAATGTGATTTATTTGGAAACAGGATAATTGCAGATGTAATTAGTTAAATTACCATGAAGTCACATTGAAGTAGGGTGGAATCCTAATCCAGCGTGAGTAGTGGCCTTATATGTGAAGGCACAAAGACACACAGGTAGAATGTCACTGACAATCCTCTCAGCACATTGGAGTTGCCGGGTACAATCTGGCTCCCAGGCTGCCTCCTGGTGGCCTTTACTGTGGCGTTCAGGTAATGCCACTCGCGGCAGTCTGGCTCATTGATGATTTGCTAGGTCCTGGATTCTCGGATGTGTATTCACACAATCTCATTGAATTCTCACAACCACCCCATGTAGTTGGAATTATTTTTTCAATTTTATAGCAACAGAAAACATAGAGATATAAAATATAGGAAAAACTCAAGAGAAGAATTAAGTTGACACGGCCGAGTTTTGGACTTAAGTCTGAGACTCCAAGGCCCAAGCTTTCCCCGCCAAGCCAAGTCGAACACAGGGCAAGTCTCTGCACATTGATATTACAAACTCAGAAATGGGAAGTAGTCGGAGTAGAACTTCTTTGTATTTAAATATATACTTTTATAGAAGAAATAGAGTATCTGGGAAATAAAAAGTGATCTATCACCCAGCATGTTGGTGTTGCTGTTTTAAGGCATTTCCCCAGCTATAACTGTAGTATACATGTTTGCACCCTGGGTTTTATTTGACGTTATACTGCAAGCCTTTATCTATGTGATAGCTGTCATAGTAAATATAAATTTTTATGGCTACATAATCTGTTGAAGAGATGGGCCGTAAACTGGTTTACCATCCTGTAATCTCTGGGCACATTGCTCTCAGCTCCTCGGCCCTATGAATGATGCTGCAATAAATGTGCCTCTGTTTGCGCAGACAGCTCTTTCTGGGCCAGCTCTATTTCATTCCCTGACTGTTGAACATGTCATTAAGTGACTGCACCGTTATTTAGCTACCCTTTCCTCTACCTTTGGACTTGCTGCTTCTGTAAATGTCACCGCAGCAAACAGCTTTTGTGTGGAAAGCTGTGTCCTTAGTCAGAATCATTTCCATGCATAGATTCCCAGATGTTGATATGTGGTTCAGAAGGTGAGGAGGCTTTGACCACAGAACACCGCCCCCACCTCACCCCACTGCCTCACAGAACAGTGTCAGCATTCTGCACAGCTGCTGGGAGTGTGTGTAACAGCCACTTTCACCATGGGACATATGTTTAAAAGGCACAAATCTAAAGGGTGTGCAGTTTGTCCCATTAAAGGGATGTGCTGTGGCATTATACACCCCATAGAGCTTCCATGTGGGGTTTTGAAAAATCCCTTGTTGAGCCAAGACTTTATTTTTCAAGTCTATATCAGAATGCCTGGAATTAAAAAGAGGTTTATTTTCCCCCTTTCTTCCTGATGTCTTTCTTTTTGTTTTGTTTTGTTTTGTTTTGAGACAGACTTTTTGCTCTTGTTGCCCAGGCTGGAGTGCAATGGAGTGATCTCAGCTCACTGCAGCCTCCACCTCCTAGGTTCAAGCGATTCTCCTGCCTCAGCCTCCTAAGCAGCTGGGATTACAGGCTTGTGCCACCACACCTGGCTAATTTTGTATTTTTAATAGAGACAGAGTTTCACCATGTTGGCCAGGCTGGCCTCGAACTCCAGACCTCAAATGATCCACCTGCCTCGGCTTCTCAAAGTGTTGGGATTACAGGCATGATTACTTATGCCTGGCCATTCTTCCTGATTTCTGAATGTGTTTATGAGAGGAGAAATTCACAAAGGGTTAGAATTGAATCATGGTTTGCTACATTTCCTGTACAACAGGCAAGGACAGGGTCTGTGTCTGTCCTGCCCACTGTGGCCTGATCACTGCCTGGCATAGAGCAGGTTTTGACTAAATAGTCCCTAAATAGTTGTTGGCTGAGTAAGCCAATTGCCTTTACTGGAAAAATGTACTTGTATGACGCTAGATTGTCCCAGAAGAACGGTGATGTGTGGTCATTTAAATGAAGATAGTTCTGTGCCATTAGGAGGCCAAATTTGGGGATCTGCATGGAAAGTTTCCTGAACAGGTTTAAGGTCTTTTCAATTCACTGTTTCCTGGGCCCACCAGCATTTTTTCTTTTTCTCAAGATTCAGTGTGGACCAAGTTTTCTTCCATGTTCCTACTTAATCCTGGTATCGTGCGGGGCTGGATGGAATTGGTACTTCAATCCATCAGGGCCCGAGCAGATTTTTAAATCCAGGGTTGCCTTTCAGGACTAACTAAGAAGCTTCTCTTTCTTCTCTACTGTTGTGGATTGAAATGCCGCTCTGATGTACGTGACTGGGTTTACATTTGCATTGGATTAGGTACGGTATTATAAATATTCTCGAGATGAGTAAAAGTGTACAGGAGGATGTGCATAGGTTGTATGCTAGTACTACACCAATTTGTATAAGGGGCTTGAGCAGCCATGGATTTTATTATTCATAGGAGGTTCTAGAACCAGTCCCCCATGGATACCATGGGATGACTAGACTAGTTTCTTTTTCCCCGAAATGTCCTTATCACTCTCTGTCCCTCACACATGGAAGTGCTTTAACACTTTACCAAGGGCTTTGCTTGACAGAGTACCGTGGTGAATGCATTGAAGGTTCCAGAATTTTCTGGAAATCTGACAGCCCCATCCCAGCTCTCCAGCTCCTGACTGTCTTTCAGAAAGACCCTAGCAAACCTCCCTGGTCTCCCTGCGGGAGGGCGCCTCCAATCACTCCCACACCCCAGCTTGTGGAAGATGCAGTCAGGAGAGCAGTGGTTGCCAGCCTTTGTCTTCTTGGGGACTTTGTGTCCCTGAGGGCCGTGACTCTGCCTTACTGGGCCTGCCCAACAGTCCCCATGTGGGATCTCCTCCAGGGACAAGATTGGTGTTGATGATCTCATTTCCCGGGGAGCCTGCTGGTTCAGCTTGGGCTCACATTAGCCCCAAGGGAGAGGTTCGGGGAGAAGGACCCTGAGTGGTTCCTTGGGCCGTGTCCTGGGGATTGGGATAGGGGGCTTGCTCAGGACCTGGGGCTCTGGCCATATGGCAGTAACTTGTGTTGCAGGCCATTGAAACTTGCACAGAAGCGATATCATCATAGAGTTCTAAGCATATACATAATGGCTAAAAATCGGTACAGTTTACTCACACACCTTGGTTGAAAGTAGGACCAATCATTTTGGATAAGGTTGGGAAATTGTAGCCCCAAGCAGTATGGGGGTCAGGCCCCAGCTACTAGCTGGATGGGATTGGGCAAGTCATCTAAACTCTCAGAACCTCAGTTTTATTCTTAAAATGAACATTATATCTATGGGATCGAAGGAAGCTTCTGATTCTTTGCTCGATGCATAGCAGGTGATCAGAAAGTCAGAATATCTCCTTCTTCCTTTATCTTATAGCTCAATAACTTTCCTTACTTTCCTTTGGAGAACCTGTTAAATGCAGATTCCCAGGGACCTCAATGCCCTTTGCAGTAATCATCCTTTAAGGGAGGTCTGGGGAGCTACACTGGGAACCATCAAAGCTCCATCGGAAGGAGAGGCCCTTTCTTGGGCCAGTGCATCAATGTCATGTCCCCTCCTCCCCGAATGACCTTGGGTCTGCTGTTGCCAGGGATTGGAGGATGCCTGAGGTCTGGCAGGCCATTTTTGTCAGTGACTCTTGCATCCATTCTGATGGGACCTATCAAAGCATGTAGGACCTATCTAAACTTGCTCCCTAGCCGTGCATCCGTGAGGCCAAGCCTGCTGCTTGGTGGAGGGAAGGATGGGTGCCAGCAGCTGGTTGTATAGTAAGTGCCTTTGCCTGCCTGGGACGCCCAAGCATTTTTTTTTTAGACAGACTCTCACTCTGTCGCCCAGGCTGGAGTGCAGTGGCACAATTGATCTCGGCTTACTTATAACCATCCCCTCCCGGGTTCAAACAATTATCGTGCCTCAGCCTCCTGAGTAGCTGGGATTACAGGCAGGTGCCACCAGGCCTGGCTAATTTTTTTTTTTTTTGTAATTTTGGTAGAGACAGGGTTTTGCCATATTGGCCAAGTTAATCTCAAACACCTGACCTCAAGTGACCTGCCTGCCTTGGCCTCCCAAAGTCAAACATTTTTTCATCAGGTGCATGCATTTTTCATTTGCAAGTTTTGCCGAAGCTACCCATTTTTTCGTTCGTGGTTGTTTGCAGCTGACTTTATTCCTAGGCTGCCTTCCCCATGGCTGTTACCAGTCTGTGAGCTCATGAGGGCTGGCTGGTGCCCTGGGATCGAGCTGCTCACAGCTGCTGGCACAGTGCCCTGTACTCGGGAGGCTAACAGTAGTGACTGCATAAGACCAGTGGCCACTTCACGTCTGTCTACAGGGCTGCCCTCGGTTGGCATGCAACTGTGGGTCCTTTGCTGGGAGGGGCATCTCTGATCAGAGGTAGAAAGGGCACTGGCAGCAGAACTTCGTGCCAGCCTCGCCAGGTGAGTGGCTGATGGAAACCAAAAAGTCTCTGAGGCAGGTCTCAATCAATTTAGAATCTCCAAAGATGATTTTGAGGGCTTCAGTATTTAAAGGGGAAAAGCAGGCTGGAGGGGAAAGCAGGAGGGTGTGGTCACATGACCGAATTCATACATGTTGAGAGAAAAGGAGCAGCAGGGGAATCGTCCAATTTATTTAATTGTCTTCTGCTCATTTACATCAGCGCTTTATGTAAGATAAGGTGAACAAGGAGTAGCTACCTGTGGAGACGCTTAACCTTTTCTCTGTAGCTTTCTGCTTAGGAACAAAAGGAAAGGCAGCTTCTTGAATGACTCAGCTTTCAGCTTAAGGTTTTCCTTTTGGCGGAGTGAACTGGGGTTCGGAGTTTTTATTTTCCTGTCACAGCAGGCTCCGTGACAAAAGCATGGGGGACCCCTCTGAGCACTGCTCTGTGTCCTGCCTGCTGGAGGCCCTTTGGTAAAGGACTTGGGGAAGATGTGGGTCCTGAGAATAGGACACTGGGACAATTATGAAGAGGCAGGGGCTATGTCCTGGACCCGGGCAGCTCAGCAGATAAGCACACACACCATCTGTGCTAGTCCTGGAGGCACTGCCAGAGGAGCCGAAGCTGGCACAGTGGAGCAGAGCTTGGGAGCTTGACATGGCCACAGAGGCCACCTTGGGTACCGTGTCTAGTGTAGCAAACACCATGGGGACATCCGGCTCCCATTTGCAGACTTGGGAACAGACAGGTGCCATTACCTATGGTGATTCTCGGCAATTTGTTCACACAGAGCAGGGAACCCCAGTGCCAGGAGTGAGCAGGGTGGTGAGTCTGGGTCTTCAGGGATGAGGTGCTGCAGAGGCTGGGTCTGTGGGCACCTGGCCTCCTGCCTGGTTTCAGGAGGTGACTTCAGGCCCCGTGGGGAGGGGGCTTGAGGCAAAGGCTCCAGATTGCAGTCCTGCCCCTCCAGGCCCACTGTCTCAGGTCTGCACTGCCAGGGGCCAGGCACAGATGTCAAAGGTCTGCATTGCCTGGCCAGGTGGTGCTTCATTAGGAAACATGGCTTAAAGGGTAGCTGGCACTAAACTGAGTAGCCCATAGAGTCACACAGTTCATCTGATGGATACTTTCAAAAGAATACAGCATTATGTACTGTTGAAGTTGAAAAATACATGAACTTTGCTATGTACATTTCTTCTTTTATGAATTGCCCATTGCCCTTTAATATTGCTTCAGTATCTGTCAAAGTACAGATGTTTTACTTTTTTAAAGTAAAGTCTGTCTGTTTTTTTCTCCAGCATGAGGGTTTTTGCTTTTGATGTTATGTCCGATGACGCTTCTCCAAGAAATGGAAGACTCTCAGAGACACCCCTTCTGGGCAGGGGAACCTTTGAAGACTTCGATCTAGTTCAAAAAATTTGTTTTTCCATTAGGTAATCGTTTGTTTTGGCCTATAAAAATGGTGAAACAAATGCTGACAAAATCATGGTAGAGAAACTGATGAATTTGGCAAGTCTAGGGTGCATATGAGGTGGTCGGGGATCAGCAGAGAAATTTTCCAAACACATGAGGACAGAGGCAGCTCCTGGGTTTGGGTCCTGAGGGAGAATCTCTCACGGTGTTGCCGTTGCTAGTGCTGCCCCAGGGTCTTGTGATTGTCCGGGGACCCAGGACCTGTGCAATGGTGTTGACAACAGGCTCTCGGCTCAGGCAGGATGGGATCTGGGAGGAAGGTCCCTAGATAATAAACTGGCTCAGAAGCTGTCCTCTGTGACGAATGCACCCAATCTGCCCCTGGAAACCTCTTCCTTCAGCCCACGGTTGGCGTGACCAGTGTCTGGGCTCTGCCTTGGAGCTGGCATCCCTTTTAGTGAAGGTGCGTCTTCCAACACACTCCTGTTCTTGGGACTCTGCTGCAGACGAATCCCCAGGAAGCTGTGGAGACACTAGGGCGGGTGTGTGAGAGGAAAGGGGAGTGCGTGGGGAGAGAATCGGTGCTTTTTCCCAGGACTGGAGGAAGCCCTGAAAATGGATGCCGAAGATGTGGCTTTCGCCTAAGCCTACGCGCAGGGCTGGCGTGTCTGCAGCGTCGCGCGCCATGGAATATGTCCTCTTCGTGCTGTACTTCTCTTTCTTCCTGTGTCTCTGCACCCTGGTGTGCCTGTACTTCTCTGGCTGCCAGGAGATGACCTATAAACATGAAGGTAGGCAGCTGGTTCGGGGTTTTGTTTTTTGAGGTTCTGTGGCGGTCCCTGGCTGTGACTGATGCTCCTGCCTGTGACAGGCAGTTCTGTTGAAAATGACAGGAGGACGAGAAGACAGGCAGCAGAGACAGGCTGGATCCAGTTGAGGGGCTACTTGTTTTGGGAGGTACCTCCTCTTTTTCCCTCTGCGTCATTTGACCTGCTAAGGAAGACCACCTCTGTATAGTCAAAGTGTAAATGGAGGAGACATGTTTATTCTTCATTCATTTTGCCACAACTGATTTGTTTTTTTTGTTTTTGAAACAGGATCTTGGTCTGTCACCGAGGGTGGAGTGCAGTGGCACAATCACAGCTTACTGTGGCCCCAACCTCCCAGGCTCAAGTAATCTTTCCACCTCAGCCTCCCAAGTAGCTGGGACTACAGGCATCAGCCACCATACTTGGCTAACTTTTTAAACAACGTTTTGTAGAAATGGCTTCTCACTATGTGGCCCAGGCTGATCTTTAACTCCTGGGCTCAAGCGACCCTTCTACCTCAGCCTCTTAAAGTGCTGGGATTACAGGCATGAGCCCCTGTGTCCGGCCACAACTTAATCTTAATCTGAACCTGGATTCATTTGTAAAAATAAATCAACAAGGAGAGGCTTTGGTTCAGGGAATATGGAAGGCTAGAGGAAATAGCCTTTTTATTCAGTAGATGGGCTCAGAATGAGCAAGTGGTGGACATTTTTGCTCCTAAAGTATCTCTTGTGAGGAAAAACCCAGAGACTCTTAAAACAACTGAACAATTTCTTTCATGCTTGCCATTTTTTTTTAAGCCCGCTATGTGCCAACCTGGAGAGGAAACTGTTTTCTGGGCGGTTTTCCCCTCATCTCTTGAGAAGCAGGTGGTGAACTATGTCTTGCATATTTGGAAAATACAGCAAAACCAGGTGCACTGCCTTCAAGGAAGACAGCTGCTGTGTTTCTACCTGTAACATTCACATCTTTTCTATTTTTATTAATAAAGGTACAAATATATCTAGATATCGAGTACATGTAGTCTTCCTGCATAACAGAATCACTCAAGAAAACTCTTCTTTAAAGGAAACAAACTAAGCTAGTGCTATAAAATGTTATAAAAAAGTTAAGGCCAGGTGCAGTGGCTCATGCCTGTAATCCAGCACTTTGGGAGGCTGAGGTGGACGGATCACTTGAGGTCAAGATTTCGAGACCAACCTGGCCAACATGGTGAAACCTCGTCTCTACTAAAAAGACACTATACAAAAATTAGCCAGGTGTGGTAGGTGTGGTGGCATGCACCTGTAATCCTAGTTACTCGGGAGGCTGAGGCAAAAGAATCATCTGAATTTGGGAGATGGAAGTTGCAGTGAGCTGAGATTGTGCCACAGCACTCCCTCCTGGGTGACAGAAGGAGACTCCGTCTCAAAAAAAAAAAACAAAAAAGTTAAAATGTTTTTAAAAATACCCAGCATAAAGACCTGAGTGGCTGAGTCCCAGGCAGCTCCTTGCTGCTATGGAAACTGTGTGTGCGGCATCTGGCCATGGATTCCTCTCCATTGCTATAGGATTCAGATTGGACTGCCTTTTTGTGTTTGATTTCTGCCCTAAGAGTGGCTTCTTCTTTCCCTTCAAGCAGCATAGTTTTGTGGAGTCTTGGCCTCTGGGGCCATATGATACGATAATTTCAGGGGCTCCATTGGGTCTGGAGTTAGGCTGTTTGCACAGGCTGCCCTGTCTTTGGGCTTGATAGTTGAGTCCTTAACTAGCGGTCCAGTGGGGCCTTAACAAGTGAATCATCCTAGGTAATTGAACACTGAGTTCTTGGCCCGAGGAAGGTACCTGATGCTGACTTGGATGGTCACAGCCCAGCAGTGTGTCTTAAACATTTGGAAAGTGTGTGACTTGATGATGCTTCCTGGGCTGCAGCGACAAACAGACCTGTCCCCAGAGGCCTTGCAATTAGCAGTGTTTGCAAGAAATAAGGTCAGCTCAGCGGCTGCTCAGAAAAATGTGGAACCTGGAGCTCAGGGGGGTGACCTGTGTGTGTGCAGAAGAGCTTGAGTGCTGCAGATGGGTTACTCCTGTGGGTGCCATTGTCACCTTGGGGTGTCACTACCGCTGCTCTCTGGAGCTCATTGGAAGATTCCGTGATACCTGAAGTCAGGTGGGGTTCCCATCCGGAGGGGAGATTTGAGTAGATGATTGTCTCCAGCCTCTGTGAGGAGAGAAATGACATTGAAATCGATGGTGCCCATAGTCCTCACATACCTGCCAGTGAGACTCAACTGGGGCATGTAACCACATGGTGCCCAACTGATGCCAGCTGTGTGAATAAATGGAAAGGGTGTTATGTGCAAAACAAATTCTGTTTGTGATAGACAAACTAGTATGGCTTTGAGTTCATTAACACTGGGATATAGTAGGGAACAAAAGGGCCAACCTCCTGCCTTCATGGAGCTTCCATTCCAGGGAGTGAGGGAGACTGTCGGTAAACACAATAGCTTGCTGGATCTTATGTCAGGTGGGAGACATGCTATAGAAAGGAATAAAGAAGGAGGCCCGAGAGGCTGGGGTGGGGATGGGGCAGGAGGGACCTGGGCATGGTGGCCAGAAAGCCTTTTCTCATATGGTTGCATTTGTGCAGAGATCTGAGGGAATCTAGGGAAGGAGCCATGTGGATTCTGGGGAAGAGCCTCTTGGAGTGCAAAGGCTCTGTGGCAGGTGTGTGTGGGGTGCAGGAGCCTGGCATGGAGGAGGAGAGGAGAGGAGGAAAAGGGAGGGATGATGCCAGAGCGGGATGGGAGGTAAATCCTGCAGGCCTTGCAGATGCTTGTAGCCTGCATGGGTGTTGGTGGTTGTAATAATTCCAGAGAGACATGTTGGTGGCTGGGACCAAGATGAAGGTGTCAATGGAGAGAGTTGGGGAGAGGGCTGGATTTTGAGTTGAAGGTGAAGCCAACAGGGTTTTTCCCAGAGAGGGCAGGCATGAGAGGTAGAGAAGAGAGAGGAGGACTCTCCTAGGATTGGGCCTGAGCACCTGAAGCATGAGCTGCTGCTGCTGGACTCCCGTTAGATGGCGGGAGGCGTGGTGTTGGGGATAAGTCACTGCCCACTGGGATTCCAGGATGCCATGGAGGATGCAGCTGACGAGTGAGCCTGGAGTTCAAGGGGAGTTCACGCCCCACACATATTAAAAAGCAAGGAGGAATGTGGGTGGATACAGTGCACGGAAAGACAGATGCCAAATGCAAGAACGTTCAGGGTAACGTGTAGTCGTGGGTGCCTCCCTTGAAGCCCCTTCAGAAACTGTGTAAGGTGACAGGATGTCCCTGCATCTTCTTCCCTGCCTTATGTCTGAATTATTTCCTAATTGCATTATTAACTCTGGTGTCCATCACATTTTTCTCACATTTACAGACATTTGGGTAAAACACACAGGCTGGGAGGGGCCCTTAGTATGTGGGGAGTGCCTGGCTTTTCTCTGTGAGATAGGGGAGCTCTGGGTGAAGCTGGGTTCTGGATGAGCCAGCAGAGCCTGGGGCTGCGCTCTGGAATTTAGTTTTGATTCCTTCTTCATGGTCTGAAAAGTGTTCATTGATTGTAAAAACAAATAAAATCCTTGTCAGGGCTGTTTGGGAAAAAAAAATCTTAAAATAAGGGACATTGATCTGGTGATCGTGGGTGATGTCTGCAGCACCCAGGGGATGTGAGCTCCTTTGGGCAGGGACTTGGCCTGGTTTTGATCCTGTTGTATTCCCCAGGTCTGCCCCATGTCTGTCCCATAGAAGGAGCTTAGCCAGTGTTTGCTGAGTGAATGAATGGATGGACAGATGAATGAAGCCCCAGAGCTTATGATGTTTGGAGTGAGAGAAGTGCTGGCAGGGCAACTCAGAGGCTAGCACATAGAGCCTTACAATTTGCCTCTGGATCTGAGTGATAGGTGCCTGAAGTTCAATTACACTATTCCTTCTCATTCTGTGGCTGTTCCCAGTTTTCTATAATGAGAAGTTAAGCAGAGATTGCCTCTTAGTGTAGGTCTGGCTGAGATTTGGGCCATGCATTTGCCATGCTAGTCAGAGCGCTGGAACTGTGGACGGGCTCTCCACTCCTTCAAGCTCTTGCCCCCTCTGGCGTCCATATTCATCCAGTTCTTCTCCTTGGAACTGGACATCTCCCTGGGCCCTGTCCCCCCTTCTCCTTGGTACAGCCAGTGCGCTGCTCATGGGACGTGACAGTGTGCTGGGCTGCTTTCTGGGCACGGGGCATGCATGGCTCCTTTTTATTGCTCACAGTGAGGTGTCTTCTCACTCCATTTGCCAGAGAAGGAGGCTGGTGCTCCAGGGGCCAAGTGGTTTGCACAGGTCTACAGCTGGAGAACCTGGGCCAGGGTCAGACTAGTTCTCTTGGGCTGTAAACCCTAGGGTCATCCGTCACCTGCTGCCACCCTTTCTCCCACCCAGTCAGCTACAAAGCCCACCAGCCGCATCTTGTCATGATCCAGTGGCCCAAATGCCAATCGCTGCCCTAGCACTGGCATGCCCACGACCAGGGGCTGGCAGACTCTGGGAATCCTCAGTCGTTGCTAACATCATACAAATTGCATTTTACAGAAGCATGTTGTGGAGACATTTTTTGGATTTGATGAGGAGTCTGTGGACTCAGAAACGTTGTCTGAAACATCCTACAACACAGACAGGACAGACAGGACCCCAGCCACGCCTGAAGAAGACTTAGACGATGTAAGCAAACCTGCGGAGGGGGCGGGGCCTCACCCCAGATGCTCTCAGGGTGGCACCTCCGGCCTTTGGCGGTTGCAAGTTCCACTCCCTTGCCTATAGTTTTGAACCCCAGAGGACCCGTTCCTACCAGTGTGTTATCAAAGCCGATGGCATGAAGGGAAGGCGGCCCCCATGGCCATGGGCTCCATGAATGGCGATGGGAGGGCAGCACGTGGGGACCCTTTCTTTCCCCAGCACTGATTTCTCCACCAAGGCAACCTGTGGCTGCCAAGTTCAAGTTGAGTCATTGATAGATGTCACCTTACACTTCCTTACTGTTTGCAATTAAAACTGCCACGTGATGGTCTCTCCCTGGTCCCCATGCATGTGTACACGCATGCACACACCACCTGGCAGAAACAGCGTCATCCCTTTGTTGACTAAGATAAAGCAAGTAATCCAAAAAATATAAAGAAGAAGGTGACGAGCCCCTGAAGTCCCATCACCCCAAGGTCACCGCCTAACCCTGTCCCGACCATCTGTGCCCATCTGAGTGCATAGCCAGGTTCTTGAGCCAGCTAGATTCACGAGGGGGCAAAGACTGGCTTTATTCTCACTTACCCTCCCCAGGTGAATTCTTTCAGGAGTGCTGAGTACATCTCAGGCAGACCTGTGGGCCTCTATGCCTTCCAGTGGCAGGAATAGTCACATTTGATTAATTTCCTAAACTCCAGACTTCATTCAACGCAGACCTTCCCCTTGCTCCTCACCAGGGCCTGCGACAGGCTTGGCTGCCATTCCTCTACCTCGCTCTTCTGCCTCTCCCCATTGCAAGCCCCTGGTGGCTTCTTCTGAGCCCAGAGAAGGGCCAGAATGGGAAGGAGGTGCAGATGTGCCAGGGCAGCTGGCCCTTGGGGCAGTGTCCTCTTGTGGGGGCAGGTGGATTGTGCTGCCCCTCGGGGTGCACCTCTCTGGGTCTCCAGGCGTTCTCCTTGCTGTGCTGCACCCCACAGCTTCCTGGTGAGGGACTGGGCATTGCTGCTCCTGGCACCCCCACGTCCCAGGAATCCGAATGATAAACCTCACACACACCCCTGCTTGTTGTCCTTTCCCCTACTGGTGGCCTTTTCTGTGGAGTCCCTTCTGGAATGATTTCTAGGCTGGTTCCCTCCCATGGGTCTATTTGCCACCGGAAAATGTGGCACCTGCTGTGAGCACTGGCACATCCAACCCCAAGACGGCCCTCTCTGTGCTCTTCCATCTTGTGCCGAAACTCTAGTGGACACGTGTCACCTCTGCAGGTCATCCCCTTGACATCCGTTCTCATGCTGGGAGAGACACACCGTCCTCCCTGTCAGCCCACCAGCCTCGGTCCAAGTGCTGGCTGGAGGGAGAGGCCTGGCCGGTGCTGGAGACACACCACAGTCCATCAGCGGGTCCCGCACAGGGGTCTGGACTGGGCTACTCAGCCTTTTGGGCCTTGTTCTGAGCCATGGGTCTTTTACATTTAACTTAAAGCAGGACGGGTGTTTTCAGTTTGCCTGTTGCCAGCCAGTGATACGTAACAGGCATCTTTCAGCACCAGACGTAGGACTGCCTCAGCCTCTCTCACGGCCACACGGGGCTTTCCCATGGATGAATGTCAGGCACTGATGAGGGATTTATGCTGTCATTTTCCACACCTGTGAACCATGCACGGAGTACCTTCTTATTTGCATCTTTGTACACTTATGTGGCCGTGTGGCCATCATCTCTCTTTTTTTTTTTTTTTTTTTTTGAGATAGAGTCTAGCTCTGTCACTCAGGTGGGAGTGTAGTAGCATAATCTTGGCTCACTGCAACCTTTGCCTCCCAGGCTTAGGAATTCTCCTGCCAAGTAGCTGGGATTACAGGTGCCCACTACCATGCCCAGCTAATTTTTGTATTTTAGTAGAGACGAGGTTTTACCATGTTGGTCAAGCTGGTCTCGAACTCCTGACCTCAGGTGATCCGCCTGCCTCAGCCTCCCAAAGTGCTGGGATTACAGGTGTGAGCCACTGCACCCGGCCATCTCTTTAGGATAAATTCCCAGAATAGGAGGTGCTGGGTGGGAGGGGGCACCCTTTACAGCAGAGATCTTTGCTTCTGGAGTTTGCGTGGTACCCGCCCTTTCTCTCCCACCTGCTCCCCAACATAACTCAAGTGATTCTGGGAGTGGGAGCTCCTGGGAGGAGCGCTGATGGCTGAAGAGGTGCCTCCTCCTGTCAGCCCTTCCCTCCGGTGCCCTACTTGCTTCCTGGCAATGTGGGGCTCCCTAAGCACTTGCTGGCAGCACTGTGAGATGTGGCTGTTTGATGTTGTCTGAGTTGACCCTGGCACTCAAAGCCACAGCAAGTGATTATTTATGTTTATAATTAAAATCAGTCATAAATCATTTATTATTGTAATTATGCCCTTGGTTATTTTTTTCTCCATTATGTGAAGACCACAGCCCGAGAAGAGGCTGACCTGCGCTTCTGCCAGCTGACCCGGGAGTACCAGGCCCTGCAACGCGCCTACGCTCTGCTCCAGGAGCAGGTGGGGGGCACGCTGGATGCAGAGAGGGAGGCCCGGGTGAGTGCAGCCAGCCTCAGGGCTCAAGGGAGCAGCCTAAGGCCAGGTCATCAGGTCCTTTCCTGGCTTGGACACTCAGAGGAGATTATTCTGAGAGCTGGCGGGGAACCTACAGCAATGTCTTCGCTGTGGTGGTGTTCCAGATCCCTCTCTGCATCCTCAGTGTGATAGCAGGAGCTCTGGAATGTCGAGCTGTTAGAGGAAGCGGCACTACGCATCACCTGTGCTGTCTGCTTGGAGGAGAGCATACGTTCAGAATTTAAGGCTAAGTGATGAAATCGCAGATGTGGCCGGCCTTGCAGGCTTCAGGCTCCTCTCCCTCCACAGCTGAGAGCCCCCTGCCCTCTGGGATATCCCTGCAGAACACTTGCAGGGACTCTTGGGGTGCTCCCCAGCCCCCAGGGCACTCTGGGCCCTGTGGCCACCTCACTCCAGGCCATGCCATTCATTCCTCAGGCTGGGTTGAGCTTCGCCTTCTGGAAACTTCCACCCACTGGCCCTTCTCCCGACTTCGGGAGTCACATAGACTGGGGCCTGCTCTCCCTTCCTCCTGGGAGTGCAGGGGACTCCCAGACAGCACACACGGGTGCTTCCCTGCGTCCCCTCCCCTGTCACCCCCACACTGGTCCCCTGAGGCAGGAGGAATTAACTCCATCATCTGAATGAGGAAACAGGCTCAGAACCAAGCAATTTGCCCCCTGATGTCCAGATGGTACCCAACAGAGCTGGCAGTTGAGGCCAGGTTTCTCAGACTCCGGGTCCTGTGCTCTTTTTCAGAGCCCCGTTTGGGAATTCCACAAAGGGATGGATTTTGGTGGTCTTAAAGGTGATGGGTGAGAATGGGGGATTGTTTGGCAAATCTGATGGCAAAGGCAGAGAGAAGAGGCCACGCCCAGGTGGAGCTTGTCCCAGGGGCAGCAGTGGCCCTGTGGGGGTTGCAGGCAGGAGGAAGGGGGAGTGGGGCCAGCAGGGAGGGAAGCCTCTTGTTCCTCCGTAAAAAGTCCAGTCTTTATTATCTAGGTTAGAGGAGGGAAATTGGGAGGCTTTGTATCGGCTGAATCATTTTTGTTTCGCCTTTTAAGTTTCATCTACTTGTCAACATTTAAAAGTCAAGAGATTCCATAGAGAAATCCAGGCTCCGGACCCCTCTTGAAAGGTTAGAACATCTGGCAGCAGCAGGCCTCCCATTACATGTGGCTGCTGCTGGGTGGCAGCATCTCCCTGAGATGGGACATGCACCTCTGGCTTGCCACAGTCCCCACCACTCCCTGTTACCCCACACCCAGTTGGCTTCCCGTATTTATATGACTAGCTTGGTGCTTGAAGTATTTTGCTTTTCAGCTCCTGCTGTAGATGATAAGCAGCCCAGCAAGTGTGCAAGCATATTGAAGTCTGATGATGGCTGAGTGAGCCTGAGGTTCAGTGAGGATTGAACCTGGTTGGACAGCTGGGCCTGGGCCACCAGTGTGATTGACTTCTGGCTCACTCAACCCCTTGAAAAACAGAGTCGTTTCTCCAGTCCTCATTTTCCTTGTCTGTAAAACCAAGCAAGTTGGAACTGTCAAACTCTACAGACTGTTCCGTTTTTAATGGTTTTGTGTCTGAAGATGAGCCACGCTTCTAGGTAGGCCAAGGTTGAATATGTGCTCCTAAAAATGAACCTGCTCCTAAGATTTGCCTGTAAGGCCCCTGGGCATTGCTTGCATTGGGGCATGACGCTTTCCGCTTCTCTGTCACCCACTGGGGGCGACTTGCTCACGGCCTGGTCTTTTCCCTTCCAGACTCGGGAGCAGCTACAAGCTGATCTGCTGAGGTGTCAGGCCAAAATCGAAGATTTGGAGAAGTTACTGGTTGAGAAGGGACAGGTGAGCAGGAATGATCTGTGCTCTGTAGATCTTTGCCTTTCTTCCCCTTGGTGGTGTCCCTGGGGCTTGCCCACGTGCCAACGGGGATGTTCGGTGGGGTTGGATCAGGAGCTCCAGAGACACTAGAGGGAAAAAACACTAGCAGGACCCAGGCAAGCGTGTGCTTCCTAATGTGCCCGTGTGCCGAGTTAAAAAATCAAAACAAGGTATGGATTCTAACTTGGCTTCTTCTTTGTTTGCCAAGTGCACAAAAAGATAGGATGCCATTCCAAAAGCAAAGGTGGGATCAGAACTGGTTTTGACTTGAACCTGAAGAAGAGCTGTCATTGCCTATCAAGATTTTAGCTGTGAAAGGAACCAGCACCCGTGACTGGCCCGGGGTTAGTGCAGGGACCCCACCTCAGGCTTCGTGGCGGCCGAGCTCCCTGCTGTGATTGTGTCTAGAACAGCCTGGCCCTGTGCTGCTCAGGTTAGAGTCACCTGCCCCTACCCATCCACTGCATTTGATTAGGCAAGGCCCGGTCGACAGGAAGACGCAGCAGAAAAGCAACACCTGGGCCTAGGCCTGTCCCCTGGAGTCAGGCAGATGCCAAAGAGGGCTCTGGGTGGAAATCTGGCCTCTCAGGGGTGGCCTCTGAAGGTTAGTATGGGTTGGCCTGCTCCGCGTCAGAAGCGCGGCTGTGGCGACATAACCAGAGCGTCTCTCTGGCTCCACGTGACAAGGAGTATTCTGTTCACACTCCTGTTTCTCCCCGGAGCCTCTCAGGGGTGCAGGGCAGCAGGCATTGCCATCTTGTAGCTGCCTCATGTGGAACTCTTGCTCTCCTTGGCTGTTTGCTGCCTCAGCGAAATCGTCAGTCATGTGGTTCCACTAACCTGAGGAGGGTGTTGGCAGACGGAGTGTCTGCTGGTCCCCGCCCCTGCCTGCAGGGGACATTTGTGGGCCCTGAGGAGGCCAGGGGAGGTCTATCACAGGTCCTAGGCATGGTGGGACGCATGGAAGGAGGCGGGCGTGAAGCGAGGGGTATGTGAGAGGTTCCAGGTGGCTTAACAGAAGCAGCTCCGGAGGAGCAGAGCTGCAAAGCTGCAAAGGGCAGGGCTCTGGGTTGAGACTGAGGTTCCCATGGAGGCGGACGGCCAGTGACCAGAATTTATGCCTGGCACAGAGCAGGTTGCCACAGTGGCCTTTACCGAGGGACTGCATGGGAATGTGAGTGCCCAGCCCTTGGGAATGGCTTCTGTAAACCGTGGTCTGCATCATCCACGTGGTGGGATTGTGGTGCGAAGCTCACATGCTGGAGCTGGATGCCTGGATCAGAGGGTAGCTCTGCCACCTCCTTGTTGCATAAACTTGGGCAACTTACAGAATCTCCTTGTGCCTCAGTTTCCTCATCTTTAAAATGGGGCTAACGATAATAGCTAACACGTTAGGCAGGAGGACAGAGGAGGGCCCAGGAGGAGACAGGACAGAGATCCAGGTGTGAGACGATAAGGCTTTTTTTATTTTGAGGCTGCTAGCCTCAGTTTCCCTCTTCCAGGCTGAGTCCACATATCTGTAACTTGCCTGATCACAGTCTATGACTAACTTAGCCTCCCCTAGGGGGCTAGGTCCTCTCTGTGTGGCCTGCTTGCCCTCCGTGCCTGCTGGAGGATGGGGCCAGTCTGGGACAGAGCCTGTGGCCATTCATCTGGCAAGCACTTCCCAGAGCCCTCGCCCATGCCAGGCCCGGTGCTGGTACCTGGGACGCTGGATCCGTTTGCTATTGCTGAGTAACAGACCACCCCAACACTTAGTAATTTAAAACAGCAGGGATTTTATTTGCACGCAGTTCTGTGGATCAGCAGTTTGGGCTGGGCTCAGGCTGGGCACAACCTGCCAGCTGCCAGCCAGGTGCTGCTGCCTCAGGGAGGCCCACCTGGCTTCTTTTCCCGTGGTTTGGGGGCAGGGAAAATGGGCAAGCCCAAGGCCCAAGCAGGGTCCAAGCCTCTGCTCAGGTCACCTCTGCTCATGTCCCAGTAACCAGAGCATGGCACGGCCCAGCCCAGCTTCGAGGCTGGAAAGATGGACCCCATCGCCTGCTGGGAGGAGCCGCAGAGTCACATTGCAAAGGGGGTGCACACAGAGGGAGAGGGAGCGTTGCAGCCGTTTCAGCCACAGCCTGCCACAGTCAAAAGGTTGGGGAGCACAGCCACTCCTCACAGGCACTCACAGCCTGGCGAGGCCACACGGGTCAGCACTGGGACGACGCAGGTGACAGGTGCCACGGAGACAGAAGCCTGGAGGCAACCAGGGCCTCTTCTGCATATTCCATGTACTGGGAACCAGACCCTAGGCCAGGCCTCAGCTTCTCAGCATTCTGGAACCCACTGAGCCCGGCTGGGCCTGGTCCTTGGGAGGGGCCTCTGCCCAGCCCCAGCTCTGTGGCTGCCCAGCAGAGAAGGGAGGAGAGAATTGGAGAGGGCATCCCATGCTTTCACTCATTCCTTCATCCGCCCATTCCGGGACTTACCGAGTCCCCTATCCCTGTGTGTCAGGCGCTGTGCCAGGCTCAGAGTGCCACAGCAACAAGGTGGACCTGGTGCCATGTGCTCATAGGACTTACGCAAGAGGATTTGACCAGGAACAAAAGCTATTCAGTGTGGCTCTGGCCAGTCCGTGGGCTATGAGGTCAGCCTTCCGGATGCATGGAGGGTCTGCCAGTGTGGACCAGTCACCCTGGAGCTATGTTCTGTAGATTAGACTTACAGAATGAAGTCGTGCTTTGGGAGTGCGAATGAAGTGGAGAAGGGATGCCCCACAAACCAGCCATTTCTCTTTTTGGGGGTTAGAGGTTGACAAGGACAATGAGGGCACATCACAGCTGTCGTTTTCGGTGACTTTCCATAGTCAGGTTCATAGAAGGTGACCTTTCTCACGAAGAGTTTGTTAGTTGGCCACCTGTTTCCTTCCATGAATGTGACCATATTTAGTGCTTTCCCTTAGGATTCCAAGTGGGTTGAAGAGAAGCAGCTGCTCATCAGAACAAACCAAGACCTGCTGGAAAAGGTGCGTGACCCACTCAGCGAAGCACAGAGCCCCAGGGCGCCCGGGACCCCACAGGCCAGCTCAGACCACACGGGTTATGCCCAGCACCATCTGGGCACTGCAGTGACCAGGACCCTGGGGCCTGCATGCCTCCCACGAGGAGAGAGGTCTTCCTCACATGGAATCAAAGCCCCATTCGTGGTTCTGTCCTCTGGGACCAGGCCTACAGAGCTGGTTTAGCTCATCCTCCTGGGGTGCTCCACAGAAATGGAGAGGGCTGGCCTGTCTTCCCAGGCCACCCTGCAGAAATGAGGAGGGCTGCTCCAACCTCTGGAGACACCTGGAGAAATGGGGAGGGCTGCCCCGTCCTCTGGAGACAACTGCAGAAATGGGGAGGGCTGTCTCATCCTCTGGGGACACCTGCAGAAATGGGGAGGGCTGCCTCATCCTCTGGGGACACCTGCAGAAATAGGGAGGACTGCCCTGTCCTCTGGGGACACCTGCAGAAATGGGGAGGGCTGTCTCGTCCTCTGGGGACACCTGCAGAAATGGGGAGGGCTGTCTCGTCCTCTGGGGACACTTGCAGAAATGGGGAGGGCTGTCTCGTCCTCTGGGGACACCTGCAGAAATGGGGCGGGCTGCCCCAACCTCTGGGGACACCTGCAGAAATGGGGAGGGCTGCCCCAACCTCTGGGGACACCTGCAGAAATGGGGAGGGCTGCCTCATCCTCTAGGGACACCTGCAGAAATGGGGAGGGCTGCCCTGTCCTCTGGGGACACCTGCAGAAATGGGGAGGGCTGCCCTGTCCTCTGGGGACACCTGCAGAAATGGGGAGGGCTGCCCCGTCTTCTGGGGACACCTGCAGAAATGGGGAGGGCTGCCCCATCCTCTGGGGACACGTGCAGAAATGGGGAGGGCTGCCCCAACCTCTGGGGACATCTGCAGAAATGGGGAGGGCTGCCCTGTCCTCTGGGGACACCTGCAGAAATGGGGAGGGCTGGCCTACTGTTGGGCTGGTCCGTCCTCCTGACCTTGGGCTCCAGGCTACCTCTGCTGTGGCTTTAGGGTCCAGAGCCCTTCACCCACCAGTATGGTGGGCACCTGAGGCAGGTCCGTGGGCAGATCTTCAGGCCATCTTAGCCCAGTGCAGCTGACTCATAATGGGAGCTGGGCCTCTGTTCTTCCTGTTCTGGTTGTGGAACTTTCCAGAGCTCTCTTGAGGAGTCTGCTTGGGGAGTAGCTCTAATGCTCTGGGATTAAAAGCATAGCTTTTATTTTTTCCTAATTGGTGTACTACCGAGTGCCAGCTTGGCTGAGAGACCCCACCCAGGCAGTGCTGAAGGACATGAGAGGCAGACACCCAGATAGAATGACAGAGCAGATCTCTCCGAGGTCTGGCAGCCTATCGAGCTGAGAGCCTCGTGCTGACAGCATTCCAGGCTGCGGGCCCCGAGCAGATTTTGATCCACATGTTTATTCTCTCTTAACAGGTGATTATTATTAATAAACAGGTGTTCTGTATTTACTCATAACTCAGAAATATTCCAAGTAGGCAGCCATTACCCACTTACCACTAATTGCCAACTACAAGGTATTTTCCACAAGGGAGCCCTGGGGGCAAGGTAAACTTAATGTTTCTCAACAGTGTACAATCCCGTTATTCTTTTTGTAAATTCACTGCGTTGTGTAACCATCACCACAATGCAGTTTCAGAACATTTTCAGCCTGTTAAACACCCCTCCTGCCCCTGTGCAGTCCCCCTCTGCCCTGCCTCTCAGCCCCGGACAGCCTCCCATCTACTCTGTCTTTAGGTTTGCCATACCTGGAGATTGCAACTAAGTGGAGCCAGACCCTAGATTAGGCCTTAGCTTTTAAGCATCCTGGAGCACCAGGACTGTACGAACCAGGCCTGGCTCTTCTGGGGACCTCAACCCAGCCCCCTCTCTGCCACAAACCAGCATGTGGCCCTGTTTCCCTCCCTGCATTTTTCAAGGGCATTTGGGACAGGGGCAGTTGGTATAGTGTGAGCAAGCCCCGGGCCTTGGGAGAATTTTAGCATCTTTGATCTTGTTCACTAAATTCTGGGAGCCATGGAAAATCCTCACACCCTCACCTCATTTCTTTTCTTTTTTTTCTTTTCTCTTTTTTTTTTTTTTTTTGACAGGCTTGCTCTGTTGCCAGGCTGGAGTGCAATGGCACGATCTTGGCTCACTGCAACCTCCGCCTCCTGGGTTCAAGCCATTCTCTATCCTCAGCCTCCCGAGTAGCTGGGACTACAGGCATGCCCCACCATGCCCAGCTAATTTTTGTATTTTTAGTAGAGACAGGGTTTCACCATGTTGGCAAGGATGGTCTCCATCTCTTCACCTTGTGATCCTCCCGCCTCAGTCTCCCAAAGTGCTGGGATTACAGGCGTGAGCCACTGTGCCCAGCCCTCACCCCATTTCTGAAGGTCCCCCGGGGGTGGGATCACCTGGCAGAGGGCCCCTCTAGCCTCCTATAGTGGTGCTATGAAGCTTTACACAAAGCCCTCCTGTACGTGCGTTATTTTAATGACTTCTCACTGCTGCCACGCGAGGGGTGCTGCTGTTTCCCTTCTTGAACAGAAGCTGAGGATGGAGTAGTTGGCTAAGTGACCCAGCGTCTCCCAGCTGGTCTGGGATGTAGGCAGTATTGCTTCCCACACTGATCTTTGCTCTCAGAGAACTGCCACCTTTACGGCTTCTTCTGCCAGCTCTGTGGGGAAGCAGGAGGGGGCCTCCCTGCTGTAGTTGGCTGGGCCTCTGTCTGGGTGGGCTGAATCTGGTGGGACTTGAGTTGGAAAGACCCGGAGAGGCTTTGGGCGTGGCACTCTTGCTTCCTGGTGTTTAGCTGCAAGGGAGGGACTTAATAGCTCCCTGCCTCAGTTTCACCATCATTCATGTGTTCAGCAAATATATAAGTAGCCCCTACTCCACTGGGGCAGGCTCAGTGGTACAGGGGCGAACCTGGCCCAGCTTCTGTCTCCTTCATTCCCAGCTGCATCAGCAAAAGGACCTGTAGCGCCTGCCTCATCCACTTGCTTGCTGCAAATCCTGCCCTCTCCTGCCCCTTGCCCCGGTGGCTGGTCCTCTGTTTCCCTCCAGCCACTCAGCCAGATGGCCTGTGATCGGGGACCCCCGTGCTCCCGCCCATCCTGTTAATCTGCAGGTATCTTTGCTCTAGATTTACAGACTGGAAATGGAAGAGAACCAGCTGAAGAATGAAATGCAAGATGCCAAGGATCAGAACGAGCTGTTAGAATTCAGAGTGCTAGAACTCGAAGTAAGAGACTCTATCTGTTGTAAACTCTCAAACGGAGCAGACATTCTCTTTGAACCCAAACTGAAATTCATGTAAAGCTCCCAGATGTTTTCAAGCATGTGTAAAGGGGACATGTTATAGTTTCTTTCTTTCTTTCTTTCTTTTTTTTTAAATCTGTATGTTCAGAATAATTTCACTGCCTTAATGTGTTCTGGAGAGAGTGCTCACCCAAGTCTATGGACCTGTACCAGAGCTAATATATTTATTGCCTATGGCTTGTTTTGCACTTAATAAAATAATTTGTTTTTGCAATATTTTGCCTTTTTTATTTGTGTTTCATTTCCATAACTACTTCTTTCCTGCATGCGTAGTCACCGGGTACGCATTCTGCACACCCAGACGGAAGCACTGTTGCAATGAATAACACACCTTTTTAAGTGATCTTGCATGCAGTAAATCTCACCTTTTGAAATAGCAGAGTCTGACCTGAGCCAGCAGTTGACTCTAGAATGTGTTTAATGCCACTTTGGGCCCATTTTCTATTTGCCAAGGTAAACACAAGGTAAGTGAAGACAGGGCAGAAGGATGTATTTGCACAGGCGTTTAAGAAAACTAGCCACGTTGTTCAAACTCTTTTATCCAGTAAATACAGACTCAGGCCTTGCAGCAATATTGGACTAAAGAAATTACTGTTTGCAACTCAAACTGCAACTCAAAACTGCTGGAGGGAGATCAGTTGCTGTTCACGTGTAGAATCCTGTTCCTTCAGGAACTGCCCCGATGCCCCGAGTGAGATTCAGTGAAAGAATATTGACGCTCTTATTGCCTCCAACTGAAATCTTACCTCGGGTGTGTTACTGTATTGCCTTGCTCTCATGGTACCTCATAACCCTTTTTTTGTTTCTGTTGAAAAATCATTGGCATTTTAAACATCACTTACGCTTGTGATGAGTTTCTCTAAGCACCTGTAGTGGCGCGGCTCTGCTGTCTCTCAGCTGAAACCTTTGCATGCGTGAAACCCTCAAAGTGAGCACCTTCACAGTGTTTGTGGCTTCCCCGATTTTGTTTTCTCCTCCCGGCTTGAGTTACGATTCTGTCTGCATTAGAACTGACCCTGTGTACCTTGTCGTGTGGGCAGGGCAATGTGGCCTGAGTATTTCTCATGCCAAGTGTGACTCAGCTCTTGGCTCAGCATGACATGAGCATTTTATTTGTGCCACAGAATTGGAAGTTATGTGAGGTCGTTGTTAATACTCGTGCCTCTGTTAAAGAACCTGTCACAAGACTTCGTTATGAGTCTTTCTCATGAGAATTCTGTAAGCACTACCCAGTTTACTAGAGTGCAGTGGTGTGATCTCAGCTCACTGCAACCTCCGCCTCCTGAGTTCATGCGATTCTCGTGCCTCAGCCCCCCGAGTAGCTGGGATTATAGGCACGTGCCACCACACCCAGCTAATTTTTGTATTTTTAGTAGAAACGGGGTTTCACCATGTTGGCCAGGATGGTGTCCCTCTCCTGACCTTGTGATCCACCTGCCTCAGCCTCCCAAAGTGCTGGGATTACAGGCATGAGCCATTGCGCCCTGCCTTTATTTTTATTTTTATTTTTTGAGACAGGGTCTCGCTCTGTCTCCCAGGCTGGAGGGCACTGACGCAGTGTTGGCTCACTGCAACCTCTGCCTCCTGTTTTGAGTGATTCTCCTGCCTCAGCCTTCCCACGTAGCTGGGACCATAGGCACACACCACCTCACCCAGCTAATTTTTGTATTTTTAGTAGACACAGTTTTCGCCATGTTGGCCAGGCTGGTCTCAAACTCCTGACCTCAAGGGATTCACCCCCTCAGCCTCCCAGAGTGCTAGGATTACAGGCATAAGCTACCATACCCGGCTTACAAAATGACTTTTGTTTATATAAACCATGAGCTTGTAGGGTCACTTTTCCTATGGAGAGGCCATTTAAGTAAATTTGCTGGTAGAAAGACATTTGTGGAATGGAACCGTCGTGAATTTTGTTCTTCTTGGCTAATAAGGGAAGTAAGGTTTCTCACTAGACTGTTTCAAACCTAAGTTAGCCAGGTTAGGGCTTCATGGAAATTAATTGAATTAATGGCCCACCCTCCCTCTTTCCTTCAGCCTTACCCCGGAGTATCTTCTTAAGCCCTGCCATCTAGATTCGCGCCTGTCTTGGCTACATCTCTTAGTAGAATTATTAAAGAAGCTCATTGGTTCTGTAGCTAGATTCTGCTGGAATGACCCAAAGTGTATTGTTTTTACCTTACCATAACTTTGATCAAACCAAAGCAGTTTGATTTAAAGGTGTAATTTGAAAAGGTCTTCTCTGCTGCCCCATCGTGACAAATCTAAAGGTTTAAAGTTCAATGCTAAAGATTTAAAGTCCATTATGTGCAGGATACACATCTGAGACCAGAGTCCTGTTCTGCCACTGTGCTTTAGCCCTGTAAATAATTAGGTTTTCCCGACCTTGTTAAAAGCTTGTCACTTATGGATGATTCATAAACACCTCTTCTGGGAAAAGGCTTGTTCTCCTTCTTCCCTTAGTAATTGAGCTTTGCTGTAAGTCTAAGGGAGGGGTAGAATGATCACTGGTTATGTGGTTAAAAAAAATATTGTGACTGGCATTGGCAGCTTGTACTGGAGAGAACAGAAAGTCAGGCTTTGTGGCTGGGCGAGGTGGCAAGGCAGGCAGATCACCTGAGGTCTGGAGTTCAAGACCAGCCTGGCCCACATGATGAAACCCCATCTCTACTAAAAAAAATACAAAATTAGCTGGGCGTGGTGGCTCATGCCTGTAATCCCAGCTACTTGAGAGGCTGAGGCAGGAGAATCACTTGAATCCAGGAGGTGAAGGTTGCAGTGAGCCAAGATCACGCCATTGCACTCCAGCCTGGGTGACAAGAGCAAAACACCATTTTAAAAACAAAAAACAAAAACAAAAACAAAAAGAAAGAAAGACAGGACCTTTGGGTCCTGGCCCTGCCCTGCCACTCACTAGCGTGGGACCTCAGACTCAGCCTCCCTGAGCCACTGCCTCTTTGTCTGCAGAATGAAGCAATGAGCCTGCCTCCTGGGGTTGTGTGAGGATTAAACGGGAGAGTGGTGTGCCTGGCACAGAGGAACAAACCATAGTTGGCGGCTTTCGCTATCTAGTCAAATTTAGTGTGATTGTGTTTATTAAAGTTTGTAATCCTTTGACTTCATGGGTTTTGATCTCACAACAGATAAAGCCATGGTACCTTGTTAACCATTTCGCCCTAGATGAATAGGTGAGAAGTAACCACATTTCCAAAGGAGAACGGCTGCGTGGGAAGGCGTGAAAATGTCGTAGTTCACTGACATGGCTGCTTCTAGTCCGAACTCGCGCTTTTTAGTAACATCTGTGCCCACTGGAATTCCTTGGTGTTTGCTGAGTAACGTGGGAAAATGGCAAGTGGTTAATAATCCGGTCACATTCTGTTTTTAAACCGAATCTTTTCCCCAGGAGAGAGAGAGGAGGTCGCCAGCATTTAACCTCCAAATCACCACCTTCCCCGAGAACAACAGCAGCGCTCTCCAGCTGTTCTGTCACCAGGAAGGAGTTAAGGTAGCGTGCCTGGGGGGTGCCTCTGCTAAATGCCGGCCAAGGGCTGGCTCAGTGCCCGGCTTAGTCGGAAAGGGGGAGCGCTGGGATAGAACTGATTTTCATGAGATGCTCCTTGTATTGAAAGTCACAGTTTATCCATTTATTGAAGGGTCACCAAATGTGACTGTATTTTGACCCATGTCTTTAAAACAGCAGAGACTTGGCCTGGAGCCCTGAGCACGAACCCCACTCCACCACTGCTCTGGCCTGTAAACTTTCTGAGCCTTAGCCTCTTCGCTATGCAATCCAAATGACAATACCCACACCATGAAGCTGGGATGATGATGAAGTTAGAGCATGAACAGTTGCCAAGGGCCTGGCACTGTGTCTGCCATGCAGTCATGCTCTGTAGACGGTGGCTGTGGGTGCTAGAAGGGCCCGGGGTTTGCCATATCCTGGAGCCCTGCTCTGCCCCGCCCCGGGGACAGTGTCCTAACTCACCCGATTCCATGGCCTTCCTAGAAAGCAGTGTTTGTGCTGGGTAACGCTCAGCCAATGAGCAGCAGTTATGCCTCCTCTCCCTCACTCCCCAGAGGAACAGCTGGGCACAAAACTTGGCCAGAAAAGAAAAGAAAGAGCGCGGTGTCTTGTCGAGAGGAAAGGCCGTGGCCCTAGAAATTGGTATGGTTGGTCTCTGTAGCTCACACAAAAATGAACGTTGGAAATCTCTTCCAGGATGTGAATGTTTCTGAACTTATGAAGAAATTAGATATCCTTGGCGATAACGGGGTAACTATGAGCGATCGGTTTCTGGTTTCGTGTTCTTGTTTTGATCTGGGTGTATTCTGTGTGACTTTTGTTTTGTTTTGTTTTTAATTTCTCTCTGATGAAAGAGATCTAAGAAGTACAATGTAAGGCTTTTGTATGGCCGTGTTCCTGTGTGGGTGGTGGGGCTGGTATTCGTCAGAAGTGGGGTTTTGAAATTAGGTTCTCCTGGCCTGTGAGTGAAGAGGGGACGGAAAGGCCTGAGAACTCCTGCCCAGAATCAGGTGGGATCACTTGAGATTGCTGAAATCAGAAAGTGATCTTTTTGCCCTCCTGAAAGATGAGTTTGAACGCAACCCTGTTTCACAAAAGCTTAGTGCCACTCCATGAAATGTCCCCAACCAGAGGGACAGGAGCTATCTGCCTGATGTGCTGGCCCCATTAGTGAGAGGAGCTGACCCTTGGGTGCAGCCCAGAGAGGAGCTAAGAAAGTTGCTTGGTGTTGGCCGGGCATGGTGGTGCATGCCTGTAATCCTAGCACTTTGGGAGGCCGAGGCGGGCGGATCACCTGAAGTCAGGAGTTCGAGACCAACCTGGCCAACATGGCGAAACCCCATCTCTACTAAAATTTAAATAAAAAACAAAACAATCTGGGCATTGTTGTGTGCATACCAGCTACCGTAATCCCAGCTACTTGGGATGCCGAGGCAGGAGAATCACTTTAACCCGGGAGGTGGAGGTTGCAGTGAGCTGAGATTGTGCCACTGCACTCCAACCCAGGTGACAGAGAGAGACTCCGTCTCAAACAAACAAACAAACAAAAAAAGACTTGCTTGGTGCTGACTGTCTGCACGTGGATTTGGGATCCAGTGTCAAATGCCCTTGCCCATTTTTGTGTTTTAGAATTTGAGAAATGAAGAACAGGTTGCAATAATCCAAGCTGGAACTGTGCTTGCCCTGTGTGAAAAGGTAGAGGCCAGCGGCATTTCTGTGCTCACACCTTGTCCCGGCTTCCCAGCACCATACAAGAAACTGTACATTGGCGTCTTGCTTTGCGTGGGAGCATGTGTTTCAGTCAGTCTGCGTCTGCATGTGCACATGCATGCCTTTCCGTTTTCTGAAGGAAGTCACACATGCTCGCTGTAGAAAACCCAGAGGCGCAGGAGGAAACCGAAACCTAGTGGAGGAAACAGTCTCTCACATTCGTATATTTCCTTCCAGCTGCTTCCTTGCATCCAGTGTTTTTAAACTTAGTTGAAATGATACTTGGCATCCAGTTTTCAATCAGGCTTTAGAAACATCCTCTGTGCCATTTAACATGGTTCACAAACGTGTTTAAATGGCTATGCATCACTCCATCACACGGTTATCCCATTAGTTACTGAAGCCTCTCTTAGCTGTTAGATATCGGAGGTGTTTCCACTTTTTTTCCTTCTACAATCATGCAGTGGTAAACTGCACATGTTTTACACATAAATTTCTGTCTATATCTTAAAATATGCCCATAAGCTAGATTCTTGAAGCAGAATCATTGGGCCAATGGTAAGAATGCCTTGGAGGGCTTTGGCATTGTCAGAACAGTGTCCAGAAAAGTGGCACCAGGTAGCCCTCTACCTGCAACCTTACGCGTTGTTGATGTATGCTTGACATGACACGTTACCGCTGAAAAGAACTTTGCAGATTTGACGGTGAAAACTCAATCATGTCATTGTTTTCATTTTTATTTGAGTGCTAGTGATACTGAGTTTTTTTGACGTGTATTATCTATTTTTTTCTCCTTCCTTGTGAATTGCAATTACATTTCCTTTGAGGAGTTTCCATTGGGTTTGCTCCCCCATCCATCCATCCATTCATTCAACAAATATGTATTCATTGTCACTGTCTTTCTTATTGACTTCTCTGCTTGCTTTACATATTAAAGATACCAACTTTTTCACCTGTTTGTTACAAAATACATTCCTGATTTGTTTGCCTTTTCCACTGGTTTGGGATGTGTTAGAAATACACAACTCTTTGTGGCTAAAGACCTTTTCCTTTCAAAGCACATGAGTTCAACTTTTAAATGCTGTTTTTGTGGTGATGAGGTCTTCATGATCTTAATTGGGATTCATTCCAGAATCTCCGGAAGGGCATTTAAAATAGAAATAGTTTATTTTCCAGGGCATCTGTTCAACCCCAAGTAAAGGATACTAAATGTTGGTAACAGACTTATGGCCAAACCTTGTCCAAGGTCACACTGGTAGGCAGTGGCAGAGGATTGGAACTCAGCTTTCTCCCGTTCCTATCATCACTGGCTGAGCTTGTGTCCTCAGGAGAACTGTGGGATGGAGATGACTCACACCTGGCCGGCAGGTGGCCATCAGGTGCAGGTACAGGTGCGGGGCAGGGCACGTGGGGTACATTCAGCACACCTTCCTTCCCAGCAGCAAAACCCTCCGTGGAGGTCTAGGCTCCTCCAACTGTGCTCCGTGTAGAGTCACACAAAGTGCTGATTAAACACGTATGACACTTATGACTCAGTTCATTCAACACCCCCTGGAACATTTACCGAGAAAGAGTGTCTTAGTGTCAAGGGCTGAGCATGGCCCTGGGAGACATGGAGCTGCCACATCCACCAGTGTCCCCTTTGATGTCAGGGAGGCCTCTCCTGGCCTGGGTCCTGGCCACACCACTTGCCAGCTGCAGGGCTTTCAGCCCATTTCTCGCCACGTCTCCCTCAGCCATGACACCGAGCATCCTGGTGGCGCACAGTGTCTGTCGGAATCTGGGAGGCTGCATATTGTGGTGGGATCGAGCATTGCCATCTGGTTCAGCCAAGCCCCTGGGGTTGTGCTTGCTTCCTGGAGATGCTTGGTCAATGCCTGTGGACCGGGTGAGCAAGGAGCAGGAACCTGCTGGTGACTCAGGGTGGCTGGTTCGTGACGGGGCTGGGGAGGAGGGCGTTGGAGGGCCAGGCCACCAGCTGGCAGGAGGCTTTCAGCCTTGGTAAGAGCAGCCCTCTGCAGGGCACTGAGTTCTCCCACCTGAGCCATTTCTGACATGCCCCTCCCCACGTCCGACCCACAGCCGGTGTTCCAGGCCTTCACCTTAGGTCCTCAGGGCTCCTGATCTTCTGGGCATCTGGGAGATTAGCAGCCCCTTAGGATTGAGGAGGTAGAGGCTGTCTGGCATCTGGCCACTGTCTGCCTTGACCCTCTCCATGTTCTGCTCACCTGGCAGCTGCCCACCTCCCCACTTGCACCCTGCCCACCCCCAATGCCATCTGCTTGCCCCTGACCACCAATCTCCCTAAGCTGGTCAGCCTGGCGCCATGCCTTGTACCCTACATGCCAGAGAGCCATGCCGGCTGCCCTAGCCTGCCAGCCCCTCACAACCCCGACTGACGGTTCTGAGCCTGGCACAGAGGTGCCCAGCTCCCTGTCTTTGAGGACTGAACGTAAACCAGAGTTTTCTCAGGTCAGGTTCTGGGAGACACTGGCCCTGCCATTTGTCTGTGGATAAAGGTCCAGTAAGCTTGGGAGTTGCCATTCATTTTCTCAAGGCTTGGAGAGGATGTTGGTATGAAAGCTCCTCAGGCTTAGAGGTGGACCCTCATGTGAGGTGGGAACTGGGTCGCAGGACCCCCAGAGAATCTGGCAGGACTGCTAGGGGACTGACGGTCCACTTTGCCTGGGACCGACAGCTTTCCTGGGATGTGAGAATTGCAGTGCTAAAACAGGGACAGTCTTGGGCCAACAGGGACAAGCTGGTCACCCTAGAGCTGACAGGCATTGCAGGGAGGTTTACAGAGGGTTCGGACACCTGCAATGTCACTGCCAGAGAAGGCTTGAAGCCAGGCCCCAGTTAAGCCCCACTCCACTAAATACTCCTTTTGTTGTTTGTTTTGAGACAGTCTCACTCTGTCATCCAGGCTGGAGAGCAATGGCATGGTCTTGGCTCACTGCAACCTCCGCTTTCCGGGTACAAGCAATTCTCCTGCCTCAGCCTCCTGAGTAGCTGGGACTATAGGCATGTGCCACCACAGCCAGCTAATTTTTGTATTTTTAGTAAAGATGGGGTTTCACTATGTTGGCCAGGCTGGTCTCGAACTCCTGACTTGGGGATCCGCCCACCGCAACCTCCCAAAGTGCTGAGATTACAGGTATGAGCCACTGCACCTGGCCACCAAATATTCCTTATTTTAAAAATTGTCATTCCATACTCTTATCTGAATAAGCAGAAGTCAATGTCAATGTTCCCTTAGAGGCATGAATTATTTTTTTCTTTCTTGAGACAGAGCTCTCACTCTGTCACCCAGGCTGCAGTGCAGTGGCATGATCTTGGCTCACTGCAACCGCTGCCTCCCAGTTTCAAGTGATTCTTGTGCCTCAGCTTCCTGTAGTTGGGATTATAGGCACCCACCAAGACACCTGGCTAATTTTTGTATTTTTACTAGAGACAGGGTTTCTCCATGCTGACCAGGCTGGTCTAAAACTCCTGACCTCAAGTGATCCGCCTGTCTTGGCCTCCCAAAGTGCTGGGATTACAGGTATGAGCCACCTCACCCGGCCTCGAAGCCGATTTCTTGGTGTGTAGGTGAAGTGCAACCAGAAGGAACGTCCTATTATGTGCTTGTGTTGATTTTGCTGCAAACAGCATCTTGCCCCGGGCACGTGCCTTCCTCATCACCACCCACTGAAGCCCTGCCCAGTCTTTGGGGCACAGGCATCCTTCCTGGTGCCTATCAGCTACACTCTGGTTAGCTTCGTACAGAATCAGGGGAAGGTCTCACGCGCCTCAGCACATGGCACGTGCCCCACAGAGAAACTGAACCATGGGACATTGGAGGGTTTACGGATCGTAACAGTCATATCTCTTCTCCCTCAAGTTCCAAATGGATTGAGGAAAAAGACACAGGCTCAGCCAGGTGGGAATGTTTTAAAGGCTGTGTTCTTGCTGGTAATGGTGGATTACTGAATGAGGCGTAGGTCTGAGCATAGTCAGATTTTCTAACAGTTGGCCCGAGTGGAAGCCTTGAAGAGGGGAGAGATGGGCCCTGTCAGCTGTAGGGGATCCAGGCCCTGCACCCAAGGCGCCCTGGGAGTCGAGGTGCAGAGAGTGGCCCCCACCCTGCAGCAGGCCGCCCCCACAAGGTTGCTCAGTTCCTCCTCAGCACCTCCCGGTGGGTGGACTCACGTCTCCTCCCCAGCACGAGACCCCCCTCTCCAGGGATTGGAGCAGAACCATAAGCATTGTTTCTGCCAGAAGTGATTGAAACTCCGGAGCTATCTCGCCAAACTCTTTGATATTAAATTTCTTTCTTTCTTTCTTTTTTTTAGACAGAATCTAGCTCTGTCTCCCAGGCTGGAGTGCAGTGGCATCATCTTGGTGCACTGCAACCTCAGCCTCTCGGGTTCAAGTGATTCTCCTGCCTCATCCTCCTGAGTAGCTGGGATTACAAGCACCCGCCACCACGCCCAGCTAATTTTTGTATTTTTAGTAGAGACGGGGTTTCACTGTGTTGGCCAGGCTGGTCTCAAACTCCTGACCTTATGATCAGCCCGCCTCATCCTCCCAAAGTGCTGGGATTACAGGCGTGAGCCACCTTGCCTGGCCTGATATTAAATTTCCAACCTCACATGGCCCGGGTCCTCATGGCCAGCTCTCTCTGCTCTCATGCTCTCTCCCGGTTGCTGATACGGACTTGTTACATTTATTTTTTATATGCAATTTGTTAAAGGACAGCAACAACAAAGCTCAACACCGTGTTCTGTAGAAACCGTCCTGAGAGCAGCTTGTTGTAATCATCCAAAACTGGATTTCCCATTTTAATTGTATTCACTTTATGACTGCTTGCATTAGGACATTAAAAATGAAATACCTGTAACTCCTCATCCAAAATATGCTTATCTGTTTCTAAGAAACCACGAATCTTGTCTGAGCCACGTTTGAGGAAGTGCTGGCCACTGCGGCTGCACAGGGTGCTGGGTGCTGCCACTGCAGCTGGCACGGGATCCCGAGCTCACCGTGACATTGGGGAGGGAGCTCTGTGACAGCAGCTGATCAGCTCCAGCCCCCTCTGCACAGCCAGCACACACCACACCAAGCTGCACACCCTCCATCCTCCTTCATTCTACAGAAGTTTATTGGGCACCTGCTGGTGTCAGGCCTGTGCCAGGCAAGGAAGTCCAACAGGAGGCAGGTGTAGGCCCCACCTTCAGAGGGGTAGTGGGGTTGGGGGGAAACAGACAACAGTGCCTGCCAGGTGAGTGCTGTGACCAGGCATTCACAAGATGACTGAGGAGGGCATTATGGAGGGGAGCTGACCCCATGGACTCAAGCAGAGTAGGCTTCCTGGAGGAGGTGACAGCTGGCTCAGGGCCTGAAGACTGAGTGATGCTAGCTCGGTGAAGGTCTGGGACTGAAGCTGGGGCCAGGAGAGGTAGGAACAGCACATGGAAAGGCCGGGCGTGTTCGAGGATGACCAGGGCCCTGGATTTCAGTGGGGAGGGGAGAGTGCTGAGTGATGAGGCTGTGGGCATTGCAGGGGCCACCCCATGCTGGGGACTTGCCAGTGTTGTCAGGAGATGCGGGACGTCTTTGGAGGGTTCTGAGCAGAGCAGGGAGGTTCCATGAGCCGATGTGTGTTTTTTAGGGAACTTGTTGGCTTGGTGGCAGAAAGGGATTTGGGGTGTTGGGGGTTCAGACATGAGCCCGGGGGCTGAAAGGGGAATGGGGGAGGTGATGACGGGGAGGGAGAGCTGTGGGTGGGTCTGAGAACCAGAGGCAGAGCCAATATGTTGGAAGTGGAGGGAAGGAAAGAGGGGGCGCTCTTCCCCATCAGGGGTCCTGGGAGGCCCTGGAGGGGCCTTGAGGCTTGGGAATGGAGGGTGCAGGAGGCAACAACACAGGACGCGGTGGGGCAGATCTGGGTGGGAGACATTTCAGAGAGGGTAGGGAGGGTGGATCCTGGAGGAGGGCAGAATAAGGTGGGGAAGGGCTAGGGCAGGGCTTCAGGACCTCACTAATGCAGGGTGGCCCAGCGGGTGACCAGCTGCCACCAGAGGAGTACAAGGAAGCTAGGGGAGCCTGGGGTTGGGAAAGGGGGCACTCCGCAGCTGGGGCCTGGGGTCAGAAAAGGGAGCGCTCTATAGCCAGGGCCCGGGGTTGGGAAGGCAGGCTTTCTGCAGCCAGGGTCTGGGGTCAGGAAAGGGAATGTTCCACAGCCAGAGTCTGGGGTCAGGAAAGCGGCACTCCATACCCGGTGCCTGGCACAGGAGGCCATCCGATGGCCTTAGGAATGAGGAGATCAACAGTGACCTTCCGCAGCTCTCCCTCACAGGGCAATACCCTATGCCAGCCTGGACTTCTTCCCTTTTTAGGGGCTCCTTGTAGAGATACATCCACATATGACATCTGCCTCTGTGCTCACCCCCAGCCCAGACCCCAGAGGCAACGTGGACAGAGCTCCCATTCCCTTACCTGCCGCTCAGGTGCATGCCTGGTGTTTTCACCAGTACCATCTGTGCCTGCACCCTCCTGTCCTGGCACGAACCCTGCTTTCATGCTCCTACACCCCCTACCCTGTACGTGATTCCACCTTCTCTCACATTGGATCAGGCACTCTGGGCTGCTCCAACTCACAGTCGCTGGAGGGATAAGGGCAGTGGCTCTGGTGTCCTGCAGGCTGGGTTCCAAATCTTCATTCTGCACCTGTGTGACCTTGGACAAATTACTTAACTCAGCCTCCATGTCTTTACCTGCAAAATAGGGGTGACACTGCCTACTGCATGAGGTGGTCGTAAGAGGGTCAGATGAAGTCTTCTGCGTGAAGCCTCAGCACATAGCAGGCACTCAGTGACGTCAGCTGCACCACGCTCACTTCTGCTGCACACACTTGTAGTGGTCCACACTCGGGTCCACCCCGGCTCTGAATGAACCTTCCACACACATACATGTCACCTTGACACCTGTGACCTCCTGCACATACAGGCTGGACTATGCACACACAACCATACCATCCACAGGTACAGGCATGTGTGTGCCGTGACCCAACCCATTCCTGAGCACACCCTGAGGAAGCCCATCTATGAAATTCACACGCCTGTGAAATTCCACAGCCCCTTGGGTTCTGACTCTCACTTTGCTGTACCCCTCCTGTCCCTGCTGTTTTCTAGTGGCTGAAGCAAATAGAGGGGACAGAGGCTGCCCTGACCCAGAAGATGCTGGACCTGGAGAAGGAGAAGGTAAACGATTTGACTGCCTGGGGGAGGAGGGAGAGGGTTCAAAGAGCTCAGAGAAGTCGATCTGCAGGAAGGCTTTGCATGTGTTTTCCTAATAATTTGCATGCATTTCTCAATTTTGCGTTTGCCCCAGTGGTTGTTCTGAGTAATTATCACTTACTTACTCTTTCACTCACTCAATTATTCATTTAATACGTATTTTCAGAGCCTCTGCTGTGTCCCAGACGCTATGCCAGGATTAGAGGCTTAGTAATGAATAAGTGGGGTCCCTGCCACCAGGAATAAGCTCTCAGGCCTGCAGGGTCATGTGTTCATGAGCTCAGGTGAATGCAGCATGAGGATGTTGGGAGAGCCATAGCCCAGACATGGAGATGCTGGTGCACGCGTGTGGAACACACGGATGGGGCTCAACTCTTTGCTGGCTATGACAGCTTGGGAAACTGGACTTTAGTTTTCTCATTGATGAATGAGGAATTCCAGTCTGTTTTGCTGGGATATGGGATGAGAAATGCTAGATCCATAACCAGTGTTGCAGCGTGCTTGGCTCCTTGGGTACCTGATAAGTGGTAGTGGTGGTTATTCACTGGTGGTTATTCACATGGAGGTATGGGGAGCCTGGAGAGGTCAGAGAAGGCTTCCCAGAAGATGTGGTTCTTGAGTAGTCAAAGGCCAATTTGAGTTCTCCAAGGAGACATGGAAATGGGAGGAGAAGGAGGAAGGTGATAGGACTAGTGTGGGCTGGGAACAGGGTGTGACGCGGAAAGAGCCCTGGACTGGTGCCGGAAGGCCTGGGTTTCTACTCCGTCCTCTGCCACCTCTGAACTGTGCCATCTAAGGCAAGGCTCTGGTCTTCTCTGGCTCTCTCTTTCCTTGTCTATAAAAGGAAGTGGCTGCAGGAGATGAACTGCAACCCTGAAACCCACAGTCATAAAAAGAGATTTGCACTCTGGAGAGATCACACCGGCAGGGTCTTAGAGAGGGACGTGGGAGGCAGGGAGAAGAGTGCACAGTGAGACCAGTCCGGAAATGGGTGATGCAGGTCAGGCAGGAGGGAAGAGCCATGTCTGGGAACCACGAAGACAGTCTTTGGGGGCCACTAGGACGTGGCAGGAGGAACCCAGAAAGACTCCTGTGATTTGCGCCTGGGTTTGAGGTGGGTCCCTTCATTACAGTCAGGTACACAAGAGGAAGGGAAGCAGGAGGAATGGGGTAGTCTTGACCAAGGATTCAGGCGTGGCTGTCAAGGGTGCCTGGGATCCGTGAGGCTCCTGCTGGGCGATTCATGTTGGGGCAAGTGGGGAAGACCATCAAGTCCCTTCTCATGTGAGAGCCCCCAATTCGGTGAGACTACCCCTCTAGCAAATGGGCTCTGGAGCTGTCATGGATTCCTGTTCTGATGCTGGTCCCTGATGGTGCCTCCCTCTTTCTCAGGACCTGTTCAGCAGGCAGAAGGGCTACCTAGAAGAGGAGCTCGACTACCGGAAGCAAGCCCTTGACCAGGCTTACCTGGTAGGACCGGAAGTGGGTTTGACACCTTGGCTTCTTAGACTCCCCATTAGAGGCTGCTTTTTCCTTCGGGGGTGAAACTGCATTTAGGGCACTCTCCAGTGCCAAATGGGAGTGACAAAAATGCCATCTCCACCTTGCGGCTGGAACGATTGTACAGACTGTCACTTCTTCCAAATCAATCGTGATTTTCAAAAATATTCAAAGTCACTTTAATGGTTTTCTTAGGCATGCTTCTTACATTCTAGTAATCATTTGCGATGAATGGGAAGAAACTGTGTTTCTTGTATGTTTGATTATACTTAAGTATTTAGACTTAAAGTCCCAAAGCAAGTTTTCCTGTAAGTAGGAAAAAGAGGTGATCACAAAAGAACACAGAGGTAAAGCAATGAGATGACACCAAGTGCTTTCAGAACCGAAGGGACGAGGTGTAAAGTCAGATGTAATATTGCTTCTGGTGCAAAATTGGACCTGGGTGTCCTGGTGATAAAGTACAGTGGGATGCTGTTCAGACTCCTTCGTCCTCACACTCAAAGCTGCGTGCTCCCAGCACTGAAAGAAATTCTTCTTGGGGGTGGTGGGGAATTGAGTAAGATAAGGGATACTCGTACCCGCAGGAGAGAGAATTTAGAGTTCAATGCCATTCCTTGTAGGAAGAAGCTAGTGTGGCACAAAGTCTTGAGCAAATCTGTCCCCAGATCACTTATAGTTAAAATCATTTTACAAAAATGGTTTTGCACCTACAAAATGCAGATCCAATCACTAAAAAAAGACTTTAAAACCCGACTTCCCATGAGAGGCTCCAGGAAGACAGATAGCAGGTAGCCTGGACTCAGCTCAGATGGACAGGAGATTCTAGACGAGAAACCGATGCAGCTTGCTGTGGACCTTGGCCCTTCTGTCAAGGCCGAGGCTTGAATCCCATGGGAATGGGAGCAGGAGACGAAGAAGATCGGGATGGACCAAGCCTTATCAACACACAACACTTCCCTCTGGGTTCTTGTTTCTGGGCACAAGAAACAAGTGTTTCAGCAGTGTTGAGGGCAACTAACAAATGGAGACATTCTCATCTGTACCCTGGTCTGTCTCCTGCCTTTCTAATCTTTTAGATTGTTCCTTGTTTTCTCCCAGGCTTGGTCCTTTTGAAAACACCCTGAAGGATGGGCCATCCCCATCACGCATCCCTGTTTTCCCCCTAGCATTTCCCAAAAAACTCCAAGGAATGTGATGTTAAATGTTCAGAAACCTAGGGCCCCCAAAACATAGTGCAATAGAGTAAGTTGTAAAACTGAAGGACTTCTTGGAGTCTTAGTGTGCTAAAGGGTGGGTTCAGGCTCTGAGAGGAATGTAATTGAGACGTGTGCCAAGTTCACTGGATCATGGGACCTTTTTCAAGGGACATCTTGCAGAACTGGCATTTCCCAAAACACACTTCAGAACACCTTGGGGTCCACCCTTCCTCTAAGATTGGTCTAAGCACCAACTCAGCAAGGCCCAAGGGGCCCCTCAGAGTGCTGGCTCTGCAGAAGAGGCCCCTGCATGCTGCTTCTGCCACCATATAGAAGCTACCTTCACACTTGGAGCATCCAAAAGCCTGTGTGGGCCGTGTGCTCCAGCGGCATTTCAGTCACATGGCTAGACGGGAGTTCTGACGCGCCCTGGTTTATCATGAACAGCCCAGAAGTGAAATGCTCTGAGAAGGTGGCAGGGCCATGGGTCCACACTGGGGCCAGGACAGCAGGTGCCAGATGCAAGCCTGTGTCCCTTTGTCACTGAGCTGAGTGAGGTGGGGTGGGCCCGAAACGGGGTTTCCAGAATCAAGTGGTGCGTTTCCATCTGGAAACTGGCCGTGTGGGGCCTCGGCTGCTGAGTGGGGAGGGGGCGAGCCTGCAGGCACCAGCCAACAAGCTCT
Source organism: Cacajao melanocephalus (assembly GCA_963573385.1). Taxonomy (NCBI): domain Eukaryota; kingdom Metazoa; phylum Chordata; class Mammalia; order Primates; family Pitheciidae; genus Cacajao; species Cacajao melanocephalus. The sequence continues at coordinate 103,489 of CAUYLG010020816.1, forward strand.
GCTCCATGTGGAGCCCAGCGGGGCCCCGCAGCTCTGCCTGGAACAGATTCCAGCCTTCTAATTCCCCAGAGGCAACTGTGGGGCTGGGCAGAGGTGAAGTTGATCATGTCTGTTGGTTAAAATCCTGATCGGCCTGGATCCCAATAGGGAAAAAACGGAGGAGATTTTAGGAGCAGGCAGCCTGATGGTGACAGAGGGTTACCGGGTTAACCTCTGTCTTGGTGATGGAGGGTACTGGGTTAGCTTTTGCCTCAGTGACAGAGGGCTGCTGGGTTAACCTCTGTCTCGGTGACAAAGGGCTACTGGTTAACCTCTGTCTTGGTGAAGGAGGGCTAGTGGTTAACCTCTGTCTCGGTGACAGAGGGCTACTGGTTAACCTCTGTCACAGTGAAAGAGGGCTACTTGTTAATCTCTGTCTTGGTGAAGGAGGGCTACTGGTTAACCTCTGTCATGATGAAGGAGGGCTACTGGTTAACCTCTGTCTTGGTGAAGGAGGGCTACTGGTTAACCTCTGTCTCAGTGACCGAGGGCTACTGGTTAACCTCTGTTTCAGTGAAGGAGGGCTACGGGTTAACCTCTGTCCTGGTGAAGGAGGGCTACTTGTTAACCCCTGTCATGGTGAAGGAGAGCTACCTGGTTACCCTTGGCCTCAGTGGTATGTTTCTATTGAAACTCATGGTTCCTCTATATCACCTGTGGTTTCTTCAGGAGAGAAATAGCTGTTCCTTAATAAGGAATGTGAGGGGGGAGTTAGGAAGGCAGAAAAGGAGATAATGGTCTTTTGTCCCTGGACATTCCCATAAGATAGCTGTGTTTAAGTGTCTCGCTGTGAAAAGGAGTAACATCCTGTAATGATGAAAACTCAGCTTTCACAAGGATCCCCAGTTGGTCACTAATGTCTCATTCAGCATTGCCAACAAAGGGTGTCTTGCTTTTCTGGGGGGCTAGGGGCAACTAAAACAGTACCACCATTTGCTTTGGACTAGAGTTGCATTCTTAAGGCAGCTGAAAACCAAATGTGTGCAAATGCAGACATAGTTTCCCACTGGCACCCATTAGAAAAGGGCAGATTTGTTCCTAAGGTGAGGAGAGTGAACTGGAAGCCCAGGATGAAATGAGCCCTGATGAATTGCACCCCTGTGTGAGCCACGCATTTTAAGGGAAGGCTGTGATTACGTTTTCTTCTCGCCTTTGTCCCCTCTTGTGCATAGTGGGGCGTCTGGGTTGAATAGAGTAAAAACCACCCTGGATAACGTGTGCAGGGGCTGAGGTGCTCCCTCACAGCCTGCTGCCCCGGGGACTGCTCACCCTGTGCTTGGCCCCTGCCAGCTGCTCCTCCCTGCCCGAAACGCCCCTCCCTGGCTCTGCCTCCACCAGCAGCAGCCTCCTGGTTGTTCCCGTCCACCTCTTTGTGACCTTCCTCTGTCTGTGTCATCTGCGCTGCTCAGAAAATCCAAGACCTGGAGGCCACACTGTACACGGCACTGCAGCAGGAGCCGGGGCGGAGGGCCGGTGAGGCGCTGAGCGAGGGCCAGCGGGAGGACCTGCAGGCTGCTGTGGAGAAGGTGCGCAGGCAGATCCTCAGGCAGAGCCGCGAGTTCGACAGCCAGATCCTGCGGGAACGCATGGAGCTTCTACAGCAGGCCCAGCAGGTAGGTGGTGACAGCTGCTGTGCCCACAGCTCCCCTGGCACCCCCATTGTCCTGTGTGCACCTTGGCACCCTGATGGGCCCCTGGGTGCCCCAGACTCTTTCCAGGTACAGTTGGTGGTAACGCAAGTTTCTGAGAAGCAAGATCTCATTGATGCCCGTCATATCTCCCTGTGACGGGGCAAGACGTGGGGCACTTGGGCATTCTGTGGAGCAAACGCTGAAACGTTCATTCAAACCATAGTGCCTTCTCCCTCGGCCCTCCTCCTCCAGCATCTGCACGCTGTTTCCAGGTCAGATGCTGGTAACCGGGAGGCACTGGCTGAACAGTTTGCTTTTCTGCTGGCTTTTGTGATGGCGACTCATTTGAGGATTGGGCCTGGAAGGTGTACGGGTTGCAGGTCTGAAAACCTCAATGCCTTCCAAGGTTCGATGTTGCCTGTGAGTTTCACGTGCTGTCGAGCACATGGGGAGCTGGGCTTCATGACTCCTGAGTGACAAGGAAGGGAAAGAAGCAGCAGCACACAGAGCGTTTGTTGGGCGCTCACTGTGTGGCTGCCGGTGGCTCCCTGCACTGCAGATCCCTCATCGCATGGACCCTACAGGTGGCCGTTATGATGTCCATTTCCAGATGAGAGAACTGAGGCTCAGGGAGGTTAATTCATGTCCCTGGAGGTCACCCAGATAGTAAGGATCTAGATTACTGGTGGAGGGATGCCACAGAAGGGAAAAAGAAGGAGGATGCAGACAGAGAGAGGGAGAGAGAGAGAAAGAGAGAGAGAGATGTTGACTTATTTTAAGGAACTGGCTCATGCAACTGCAGATACATGCTCAGCAAGTTCATAGTCTTCAGGGCAGGCCAGAGCGCCTGGGAAGAGTTGTAGTTCAAACCTGAAGGCTGCCTGCTAGCAGTGTGCCCTCCTCCTTGGGAGGTCAGTGTTTCTCTCAAGGCATTCAGGTGATTGAATGAACCCTCCTCCCTCAATCACCACGTTATGGAGGCTCATCTGCTTTACTCAAAGTCTACTGACTTAAATGTTTGTCTCATCTAAAAAAGATCTCCACAGAAACATCTAGTTTTGTTTTTGTTCTTGTTTTTTGAGATGGAGTCTCACTCTGTTGCCCAGGCTGGAGTGCAGTGGTACAGTCTCACCTCACTGCAACCTCTGCCTCCCGGGTCAAGTGATTCTCCTGCCTCAGCCTCCTGAGTAACTGGGATTATAGGCTGCTGCCACCACACCCAGCTAATTTTTGTATTTTTAGTAGAGACAGGGTTTCTCCATGTTGGCCAGGCTGGTCTTGAACTTCTGACCTCAAGTGATCCACCCGCCTTGGCCTCCCAAAGTGCTATGATTATAGGCATAAGCCATGCCATCTGGCAACATCTAGAATATCTGACCAAATATCTGGGTACCATGGCCTAGCCAAGTTAACATAGAATCAATCATCATCGCCATCAAAGGGAAAGGGCATTCGCAGCAGAGCAGCATGGTGTGCGTCAGCTTAGGGCAGCAAAGAAGCTGAAAACACAGACGCTGGGACCAGACGACCTGGCTCTGAACTCTGGCTCTCCCACTTAGCTGTGTGGCCTTGGGCAAATTACTTAACCTCTCTGGGCCTCAATGTCTTCCTCATGGGGATGATGACAATGCATATCTCATTGGGGCATGGTAAGGTTTAGATAATCATGACTTGTAAAATGTTCTTAATAAGTGCAGACCACTGTGGGTTCTTGCTGAATGTAGACTGTGGGTGGAAATAGCAGGAGCAGATGGGGAGTTAGGAGCCAGGTGCTCAGTTCTGAGAGCACTGTACCTTCATTTCAGGACTTGCTTACTGAATGTGCAGCAAATGAAGGAATTGATTCTGTGTTCAGGAGATCCAGCTCAAAGAACAGAGCAACATTTGTGTGTTTGAGCAAAAAAAAAAAAAAAAAAAAAAAATCATTACCCCACTCGAGGATTCGAATCTCATGGAATGTGCTGCTTTTGGTGACCTGAATCTGAAATGTGTGATGGGTTAGAGAGCACGACATAAAGACACAGGGCAATGCCACATTCCACTGCCACTCCTGGAAAAGCCCCCATGCTGCACATGCTGAAAAATGAACCCAGGATCTGGGTGGTTTTTTTAAAAAGCCAAAAACCAAGCCATAGTGGTGTCTGCCTGCTGGGCAGTGGAGGATCAGCATCCCTTAAAGAAAGAAGTCATTTAAAATGCAAATGTTCTGTAGTGTTTATGTAAAATCACAGGGGACAAATCACTTCCTTTTACCAAACTGTGTAGTCAATTGCATGGAGTAGTTGAACAGTAGCTTAACCAGGGTTGGTATTGCTTTTCCTTTATCTTTGGATCATTTTCAAATTAGTTGAGAATTCTGCTGAAGGTAATTAGTAGACACTCCTTTCTCCCACTGAATATTGAAACTTCCCTGACCTCAGTTTTATTAAAACACAGTGATATGTACATATAACCTGAAGTAGCTACATTTATTTAATAATACATTGCTCTGAGGCTTTAATGAGACAATGTATGCAAATCAATTCACCTGGTGCATGGTAGGCATTCAATGAAAGGAGAACTCTCTTTATGTCATAACGCATGGATGTCAATACCCAAGGTAGTGTGTGGCCCCTAACCACTCAGTGTGGTTCATGGACCAGGGACATTGGCATGATGCTGAGACCTGCTAGAAATGCAGGGTCTCAGGCTCCGCCCCAGGCCTATGGAATCAGTTTCCACATTTAAGAAGATCCCATGATGATTTCTGTGCAACTTCCAGTTGTTAAACCTTCATCTTATAGATCCATGGCTGTGAGTTCTAGGGGGATGTAAGCGTCTTGTTACTTTTTTGGTTTACTAAGAAAATGTGTTCTTATTCCTTCCCTTTCCCCTCACCCTATCTCCCTCCTTTAGCACACAAGGCAGCAGAATCCAGGGAAAAAGGTTTTACCTCCTCCCTGCTTTGAGTTCCGCTCCAGAACTGTTACCAAGGCTTAACGTTTGCTGGACTCAGCTTCTTCAACTGTACTATGGGTAGTTCTGAGTGGCTGCACCTCTGGGCATTGCCTTGAGGCTCCGGTGTGGTTCTGCAGGTGAAAAAGCTTGGCCAAACTCTCCCAGTGTAACTGATGATGCCATAATGTGTGCTGACTCTTGCTCCTCTTCCCTGCGGAGTGTTGCACGTATGTCATAGAAACAGAAGCCTGGAGCCCTCAGTCAGTAAGCCACAGCTTCATAAAAGAGGTGCAGATTTAGGAGCACATCTATTTAACTGGATGCTTCCTTTAACAGGCCCTCCTGCGAGTAGGTGGTCAAGGTATGACTCCTGGGCAGAAGGGAGGCTTCCCAGTCAGCCCAATGACCACATGGTGCTGGGGAAATGAGATGCTACTGCTTCCAGCTTCCATTCAACAACCATGTGTGGAGCACCCACCCTGTGCCAGGCATAGTTTTGGCGTTGAGAGTGGAACAGTGGACAAAGTCCTGCTTCCATGAATAGGATGTTCTTATATTCTGGGGAAGGGAAACAAGCAAGACTCGAACAAATGCTGAGGATGTCAGAAACAGGCAGAGGCTGAAATGGTGTGAGGAGGTGAGCCAGGCAGCCGCTGGGCAGAGAGAACAGCATGTACAAAGCCCCTGAGGTGGAAAGCGTTTATTGTGGTTGAGGAAATGCTTTATGTTTTCAAAGGGCTGCAATTGGCAAAAGTGGTACCCCATACATAGGATTTTACAGAGAAACCACCACCCTGAAACAGTGGTTGTAGCGAGCATCATGAAAACACCTGTTTGCAAACAGGTGTTTGGCTACCTAATTAAGTCTTCAACCCTGCTTAAATAGATGGAGAGGTGAAGGCACAGAGGCAAAACCGTTGGTTGAAGGTCAGCCAGCCATAAGGTGACCCTTCCAGGCCAGGCCTGTCCTGAGTCCACCACCAGAGCCTTGGTCTCCGCACTGCATGATTACCTGAGGATTCACTATTCATGTTTTTTTTTTTTATTGTTTGCTAATTGCTATCATTTGATAGTTTCCAGAAATCTGGTATTTTCAGAAGAATATTGCAAAACCTACATTTGTTTTCCAGAGAGAAGGAATTCAAATCTGTGTTACAGTGATTTTGTTCACCTCCAGGAATATAAAAATTAATGTTTTAAAGTTATATACGGAAAGCTATGATGTAGCGTTAGGAGCCACAGGCTCTCGGGTCAGACAGGTTTTTCTTCAAATCCTTCCCCTAGTTATGGTGCAACCCGAGGCAAGTTAGTTCACCTCTGTGAGCCTCAGTTTTCTTGTCTGTAGACTGAGTAAGTCAACGCACACATCTTAAAGTGTTGTAGTCAATGGAGAATTTAAAGTGTTCACAAAGAAAGCACTCAGTGAATATCAGCTAACATTTTCTGCGCTTGGCCATTCTAACTCAACCTAATCATTATCATGTCCTCTCTCACCTTTATATTCACAATAATCCCTAACACTCATGTATTCACCACAGGCGACATGACGTAGTACCACCAGGTGCTCTGGCAACACTCACCCCACTTCTGATCGGGCCCAGGCACCGGCTGCCTGCTTCAATCACAGACGGACCTTCCCAGTCTCCCAGTTTGCTGTGGACATTATCATTGTATTTTGCCTGGAATGCAGCCCATGGGGTGCAGTGATGTTCCCTCCCCAGCCCCAGCTAAATTGGCATTTTCCAGCCCTGTTAACTAAGAGGAAAAGAGGACGTGAAAACCTCCATTAGTGGATGGCGCCTTTCCCAACAGAATGATTCTGCACTTTTGCAAAAAGTTCTGCCTGAGTGAAGGCTGGAGTGAAGGCATTGATGTAAATTCACTTTGTCCCGACCCTCTCTGAGGGTTCAGTAGCACAGGTGTCACCTCCTAGCCACAGCTGACTTGCAGAGGCATCTGCTGGGACAATTCACAATGACAATGCACCCTCCATTGTCTCTTCCTCTGCTGAAGCCTTCCTGATACAGAGCACCACCGCAGCACCTCCCCTGAGACCCTCACTGGCTCCCCAGTGCCCAGAGTACAAAGTCTGGGTTGCTCAGCCCGACATTTGGAGCCCTGTCGACCCCCTTCCCACCACAGCTGCATCATCCAGCTTGCTCAGAGATGCCCCTGCTGCCCATCGTGCCACTGTGTTTTGTTTGTTTTAAGTTGTTCTGACATCTGTGGACCAAGCACTGTTCTAGGTGCTGGGACAATATTCCAGCCCAGGGAGACAGACTGGTGCAGACCCACCCAGGCTGCAGTGCGGTTGCTCACACACTCTGATGAGACACTGACTGTTCCGTGAGAGTGAATATCAGGAAAGATTAGAACAAGAGTCAGGTTCTCAGGCTTTTTTGTTTTTCTGAGACAGAGTCTTGCTCTGTCACCCAGGCTGGAGTGCAGTGGCGCAGTCTCAGCTCACTGCAACCTCCACCTTCCAGGTTCAAGCAATTCTCCTGCCTCAGCCTCCAGAGTAGCTAGGATTACAGGCACCCACTAATTTTCATATTTTTGGTGGAGACAGGGTTTCACCATGTTGGCCAAGTTGGTCTTGAACTCCTGACCTCCTGATCCACCCACCTTGGCCTCCCAAAGTGCTGGGATTATAGGCATGAGCCACTGCGCCTGGCCCCTCAGGCTGATTTTTAAAGCTCAGAAGTTGTTCCTGAGGGATTCTTAGAAGTTCTTTGGAATCTGAAAAACCTGACATTAGATTACAAAGCATTGCCCTGCAGATCCCATTTCACCCTCAGTGTCATGGGGTCCCACACAGATATTACAGCAGAGAGGTCCAGACACAGAGAGATTATGTCACTCACCCACAGTGCAATAGCTGCTACATTTGGGGCCCAGAATCCAAGCTGGGGTGAGGCCACACGCCCTGCCTACTCTCAGACGCTCCTTGGCCACCCTGCATGTGAGGGGGTTGCCGGGGAATGCCTGTGCTGCCAGATTGAGGTCCCACCATTCCCTTCGGGTGGGAGAGGGTAGAAAATTACCAGCTTTTTTTTTTTTTTTGAAAGAAAGAAAAAGAGAGGAAAGAAAGTGAGAGTGAAAGAAAGAAAAAAAAGAATGTAAGAGAGAATGAAAGAGGAAGAGAAAGAGGGAGAGAGAACGAGATTCTTGTTCTATTGCCCAGGCTTGAATGCAGTCTAAAAATGGGT